>CAUYPK010083239.1:0-205664 GCA_963574355.1 Loris lydekkerianus | reverse complement strand
ACTCTGATTATTCATATTGCCAGAGTTTTTCTGTTGATTTCGCCTCATGATTGTTTTTCACCATTGCCTCTGGCCGTCCTCAGAGTTGGGGAGGTGTCTCTCCAAGATTAGACCCCAGCGGGATCACTCTATTGTTGCTGGATCTTTGTAGAAAGTGACCCTGTGTAGTTCCTCTAGGGCTGCTCTAGCTAGGGAGTTCTGTTTATGGAAGCAGCTCCGGTGTGTGACACGCCCGGATCCAACAACAGGGCTTGGGGTGGTTTGCACGGTTCTGGGAGTGCCTGGTGCCCAGTGACTTTGGCAGAGAGAACCCAAGGCTCCAGCAGTCTCTGGCCAGGGGAAGGGCTCTGTGCAGAGGCAGGGAGGGCTCCAGAGGGCAGGCAGCTACCAGAGTCCCTGGCCAGATGAACGGGCTAGTGTGGAGGTTGGGAGGACACAGGAGGGAGGATGCAGGGTTGTGTGCCTCCCACAGTTCCTGGTCAAGGAATGCGGAGGCCCGGTGGATGTGGGTTACCCATCAGGGGTCACTGCACAGCTCTTATGGAGGTCTGGGCGGCACCAAGCCCAGGAGTTTGAGGTTGCTATGAGCTGTGACATCACGGCACTCTATCCAGGGCAACAGCCCAAGGCTCCAGTGTGCCAAAACTGCCTCACTCTGCTCCTAAGGATTAAGGCTATAAGGCAGCTCAGACCTTTAGGCTGCTTAGTCACTAGGTTACTTTGTCCCACCTGATCCTTGCTCTAGGACCCTGAGGGCAGAGCTTGTCGGGGCAGTTTTTTTCACAATGGCTTCCTGCACCCAGCTCAGTGGCTCAGTCTGGGGTCCCAGACAATGCCCAAAGTTCTCCGCATTCCTGCTCAAGCTCTCCCCAAGGCAGCTCAACTGAGCGCCAAGTCCAAGAACACCAAAACAGTTTACAGGTAAGGCCTTTCCGGTTTGCAGTCTCACTGCTACTTGTACTCATGGTTGCTAGCGTGATTAGGTAGATCGAACACACGCAACCACTTGCCAGTTTTCCACTGTTTTTGTCCTCTTCCTGGAGTCCAGAAGTCTCTTGCTGGCTCCCTGTTTCCTCGAAAGGATGATCATAGGCAGATCTCACCGGCCAGAGATGCCTGGAGTCTTGTCTACCCAGACTCGCCGTGCCCAGTTGCCAGGATACAGATTTTTAAAAAAGCAACAAGTTCCTGATTCACAATATGATCATACATGTAGAATATTCTCTATTCTCAGAAATCTATGTATATATTTAAAGTTATTAGAACTAATAGAAGTTTAGCAGATGCTAGAATGTTAATATTTTAAAGACCAATTATATGTTCATGTATTAGGAATGAACTATTGGAAATTACAATGTAAAGTATGTGTAACCTTTGTAACTGTATAAAAACATAAGACATGGGACTGGGTGTGTTGGCTCACACCTGTAATCCTAGCACTCTAGAAGGCCGAGGTGGGTGGATCGCCTGAGGTCCAGAATTCAAGACTAGCCCATGCCAGAGCAAGATCCTGTCTCTACCAAAAATAAGAAAACTATCTGGGCATTGTGGTCGGCCTCTGTTGTCCCAGCTACTGAGGAGGCTGAGGCACAAGGATTTCTTGAATCCGGGAGTTTGAGGGTACTGTGAACTATGGTGTTACGGTACTCTACCCAGAGTGAGACTCTGTCTCAAAAAAAAAAAAAAAAAAAAAAAAGTATGATGATACACATTTAACAAAATATATGCAAAAAATTGCTAAGAAAAATTAAAGAATTTCTAAATAAATGAAACAGTATACCATGTTCATAAATTTCATAATGTTAAGATATTCTCCCAATGCAATCTCACTCAAAATATGGAAGCCATTTATGAAGAAATACAAAAGTTATTTTAAAAATACGTGAAAATTCAAAGAACTAAGAGTACCCAAAACAATTTTCAAAAAAACACGTACCTGACAAAGAACTGTTCTCCAAAATATATTAATTAGAACTTTTACAAATCAATAAGAAGACAAGCAACACAATTTTTAAAATACACAGAAAACTTAAGTAGATATATGGATGGCCAATAAAGCCCTTGGAAAGATGTTCAACATCTTTAGTCATTAGGAAAATGCAAATCAAAATGAGATACCACCATTTGCTCATGAGAATGGCTAAAGTATACCAGGAGTTGGCAGGGGCGTGGAACAACTGGAAATATCATATATTGCTGCTGGAGTGGAAAGTGGGACAGGACTTTGAGCCCAGCAAGTTTCTTATAAAGTTAGACACACACACACACACGCAAACATATATACCCCAGCAATCCCATTTTTAGGTATTTATCCAAGAGAAATGAAAACATTATTTCCACACAAAGACCAGTATTTAAATATTTACAACAATTTCATGTATTACAGCCTCAAACTGAAAATGACCTACGTATACATCAATTGGGGAATGAATATATCCACTGCAATGCATCCCATACGGTGGAATATTATTCAGCAATAATAAAATAATAATGACACTCACAAAATTATGAATTAATCTCAACAGCATTATGTGGGCTTGGCGCTTGTAGCTCAGCGGCTAGGGCCCCAGTCACATACACCGGAGCTGGCAGGTTTGATTCCAGCCTGGGCCTGCCAAACAACAATGACAACTACAATCAAAAAATACCTGGGCATTGTGGCAAGCACCTGCAGTCCCAGCTACTTGGGAGGCTGAGGCAAGAGAATCGCTTAAGCCCAAGAGTTTGAGGTTGCTGTGAGCTATGACACCCTAGCACTCTACTCTGTCTCAAAAAAAAAAAAAAAAAAATTATGCGGAGTGAAAAAAAAAACACAAACACAAAGACTGTACCATGTATGACTCTTATTTATGTAAAATTCTACAAAAGGCAAAACTGCAGTAACAGAAACCTCACTCATCAAAACCACAATATGACCTCAGACCTATTAAGATGGCTGTTGCTTGGGATCAACAATAACAGGTGAGGGTGATGGTGTGGGAGGAAGGCAGCCCTTGTACACTTTTGGTGGGACTGCAGACTGCAGACTGCTACAGCCACTATGGAAAACAGAATAGAGCTTCCTCAGAAAAATATGGATCAAGGTCAACGCCTGTAGCTCAGCGGTGAGGCCCCAGGCACATACACCAGAGCTGGAGGGTTCAAACCAAGCCCGGGCCCACCAAACAATGACAACTACAACCAAAAAACAGCCAGGTGTTGTGGTGGTCCCAGCTGCTTGGGAGGTTGAGGCTTAAGATTTAAGCTCAAGAGTTTGAGATTGCTGTGAGCTGCAATGCCACGGCACTCTACCCAGGGCAACATAGTGAGAGTCTGTCTCAAAAAAATAAAAAAAGAAAAGAAAAAAGGAAAATATGGGTCAAATGACAATATGACCTAGCAATCCAACAATCTCTTTTCTAGATATATATACAAAGGAAATGAAATCAGCACCTCAAATATACCTACATTCCCATGTTCAGTGCAGCATTATTTACAATAGCTAAGACATAGAAACAACCTAAGCATCTGCAGACAGATCAATGGATAAAGAAATATATATGTATATATGTGTGTATCAGAATATTATTTAGCCTTTAAAAAGAAGATCTTGCCAGTTGCAACCACTTGGATGAAATTGGATAATATTGCACTAAGTAAAATAATCCAGATACAGAAAGAAAAATGCTACATGACCTCTTTTATATATATATTTTTTAAAAATCTATACAAATAGAGAGTAGAATGGTGATTACCAGACATTCTGCCTCATAGGTGGGGGAAGGGGAGACATTGAATGTACGTCAAAGCATTCAGAACTGCAGTTATGTACGATGAAGATGGAATAAGTCTCAAGACCAGGAAGACTATAGTTAATAATATTTTATTATATGCTGTAAATTTGTGAGGGAGTAGATTTTAGGTGGTCTTACCAAAAAAAAAAGAAAAGAGAGAGAGAGAGAGAAAGGTAACTGTGAGATGATGCATATGTTAATCGGCTTGACTGCAGTAATCACTTAGCTGTGTATATATTTTGTATGTCACACAATCATGTTCACAACATAAATATATATAGTGAAAATAAAATTTTAAAAGTGTACCAGTGGTCACCACAGGCTAGAAGTGGAGAAGATTAAGGACACTGGAGTATAAGAGAGCTTTCTGCTGTGATGAAAGTGTCCAAAATCATAATTGTGATGAGGGTCATACGATGCACCCATTTGTCGAAACTCACCAAATTGTCTCTTACAATCGCTAAACTTTATTGCGTGTAAATTATACTTTCATAAAGTCGATTATGAAGTCTTCAAAAAGAAAAATTATACAGGGTGTCCCAAAAGTCATCCATAAAGTCACCATTCATAAGGAAAATGGGAAACGTTAGCAAGATGTACCTTTCTTTACAAAGGAGTCATTACAAAATTGTACAAAGTATTTACAAAATATTTTCTACGTGTTGGCCACCCCTTCCTAAATTGTTGTGATGACTATTTTGTAAATATACTACAGTTAGCTACAATTTCCCCTTTCCAGCAAAGTCATAATGATACCATCACTGTATTGTGACATGCATTTACCATTTTCCTTACAATATTTAGGGCAAAAGTCAAGGTTAAGGGTAGAACACCAAAGATTTGCTCCACAAGCCATTTTAATGGCAAAAGAACCTTGGCTTTTACTTATTATATAACTGCAACTGACCTTCAACATATGAAAGTTTCATTCTCACAAATAAATGGTAAAACCGATGTCTTTTATTAAACTCACAAACGGTAATCAGCATAAATGCTTTCAAGGCTGCACTCTCCCTTTTAATTCAAACTACAGATAAGAGAACGGAAATGGCGGCAGGCACTCGAAGCTAAAGTAAGCTTTGTTTCTTAAAAAACGTAAAACTATTTACTTAGGGATCACATTCTGCCACGTTCCGACATTATCAACAGTTATCATATTTATCTTGTTAACAGGATGGATTTATTGTTTGTGTGTAATAATCCGGGCCCAGGCTGCATTGATGTGTTTTATGGCATGTAGTCAATGCCGCTATATTGTGGGCCTATAACCGCTCCATAAACCACAGATGCCACCGCTGAAATGAATAAGCCCAACTATCTGCTGCGCTGTTTTTAATTATATGTTTATCTCTCCTCGTTCCTTTGACTCACATTTTATTTATACCACATGTGGTTACATGTGGTATAGAAGCAATTTTAGGGGGGTTTGGAAAACCCTAAGCAATCATCTTATTTTCCTGAGCCAAGCCACATCACTTACATTGACAGCAATTATGTCTCTATATATCATAACATTCGTACAACTGCTGCTTCTTCCCAGCCACACTATTTCCATTTGAAATTCTCCTAAAGATGGAAGGGAGCCTTTCAAATGAACCTTATTCACTGGTCTTGAAATTTTTAGTTTTTCTCTTAAATTCTGTTTCTGTGACTGCCACGGCATAATACTTAGGTCTAATTACTTAATTATTCTATGTCATGCTACACTTAAAAAAATACAAATATTTATGGGAAAATACAAATCATAGACAATAGTTGTTTATAGATCCAATTTAAACAGCAATACTAGAACAAGAGAGTTTATCTCTCCACATATTACCTTGAGTAACAATAGAGTTTATTTCTCCACATATTACCTTTGCTTTGACTTGAAATGGCTTTGACAGCTAATACAGACCAAAATTACTCCTCTGCCCAAAGCTGAGGACCAAGGCTTCCCCTGCAGACTCCTGTTCCGCGCCCTATCCAGCCATGTCAACAGTGCCCAGCTTTTTCTTCTGCTCTTACATCAGTCTCCCTATGTTGAAACCTCCCTACCCACACCCAACTTTGCCATGCCGTTCAGATATTTTCCGTTGATGCATATCACTCTGTACTCTATGGTTGAAGTTGCTGGCTTCTTCCAGATTGCCCTGCTATCCAGCCCACCCACAGTATGACAGTGGCTTTGAAACATCAAACTACCTTGCATTTTCATATCTTAAGGAGTAGCTAATTTCTGCATGTAAATGACTGCCATTTTTTTCTGTGCTTGTTCTGACATTTAGTATCATGAATAACATATCACTTGCATGACTGCATTAGGAAAGGAGGGATATTCCATAGCTCTGTAACTCAGCCTTATCTAACCGGTCAGAATATCTGATTTAAAAGAAGTCTGGGACTGTAAGTTTTACTATCAGGATAGAGCTCTTGAAAAATCTAACAGGTTGTCCAGAGACAGCAGAGATTAGGAAATAGTATTGAGGCGTGCAGTATAATTATCATTACAAACTCATTTGCACTTTGGACAGGTGAAGGGGAAAGGGATTTTATCAAACAATTGTGTCTAGTGCACCCAAACAAGTGTTTATAGCAAGGTTCATACTCATAATTTAGGCTCCATCAGGCTGACTGTCAGACTCACAACACTGGCTCAAGACCTGTCTACTTCCAATAACTTGCATAAGCCAGTTATGCACACCCAGAAAAAAAAGCACATGGGGAGATAGGCTTGCTCTTGGATATAGTTCATCACAAAAAGGAAGCTGGTTTATCTTCTGATAAATGTTTCTTGACTTTTTAGAGAAGAAACCTCAAAAAGCCAAGCGTTTGCTTCAAAGCAGGGAAAGCAGCTAGTTGAATGCCTGCCTTCTGTTCAGCGTTTTCCTAAATTTGATATTATCATTCTGGTGGGTGAGTTTTGTCATTTAGACATGTGTCTCGCCTTTCACTGTCAAACCCCTTCTGAAGGCTAATTTGAATCTTAGAAGGGGTTGAAGCATTTGAGCTTCAACATTTACTCAGCTGTTCCTTGAACAGCTACTTACCGCGGTGTGTAAACGTAGCGCTACCTTCACCATGCTGACGTTCTGGTGGAGAAGGCTGACAACGAAAGAAAGAATTGATAAATTCCAATATGCCAGGCAGCAGTAAGTACCATGAAGAAATAAGAAGAGGGAACCAGCTAGAGTGTAGAGAGTGGGGAACGGGACAGCAGGACAGGGGGAGCCTTATAGCTGGGACAGGTAGGAACAGCCTCTCCAGCAGCTGACAATCGAGCGGAGATCCACATAGCTCTGGGTCACTGTGACCCAGATAAGTATCAGGGAGAAGAGTCATCCAACAAAGAGAATAGAAGGTCCGGAGGCTGTGGGGCTGTGGAAAATAGCCTGCTTTATCCAAGGGCCAGCAAAAGGGAGCCTGGAGATGAGGGAGCAGGGGAGATAGGCTAACAGCCTCCAGCATGGTAACTTCATATCATATTAAATTTTTTTTTCCATAGCACGCTGACTATACGCTGCTTTAAATCAAGACTTTTTTTTTCCTCTGACCCCCACCCTGACTCAGAAGTCACCTTTGTTTGAATTAATTATTTAATCACTTTCATCACACATGACTTCAAGAACTGCCTGCTCGTGTTTAATTCAAGACAGTTGGCTTTCGCTTTGAAGACAGATTAAACACGGAGTGGCAGCAGAGAGGTTGGTGCCTTAAGTTTAGAGCAGCTTCAGAGAAGAACGGGAAGGGGGTGCTCACGGAAGCTTTCCTTTGATTCATAAGAGCTGTCTAGATTTTGGCAGTGACGGGCTCCAAATTTGCCAAAGTGACAATGCTCACTTCACAGAACAGGGAGCAAGAGCTAATAACGTAATAAATAAACAAGCTTGGGTATGTGAGTCACACCTGCAACTCCCGCATTGTGCGGCTGTGGGGAGAGGGGTCTGGAGACAGGAGAGCAGGCAGGAGGCGAGCTGGGTTAGAAAGAGGGCAAAACCCCATCGCACCAAGCCCCCTTTGCCGGCTGCTGTATGATCTCCTGCCTACAACACTTTCTCCTTTATCTGATTTTTTATTAGACAGCTATGATCTTCTCTCTTCAAACCCTTGTCACTGCCATTCGCAGGAGTGTAAGTGATATGATTAGGGAACATGGCAGGTCGTGTAATCGGTCATAATCACCATCTGGGGGTTTCAGGGACATGACGTACAGGCCAAGCAAGACAGGGAGCAGGCCTAGGATGGCAGGAGCTGGCTAGAGTCCCTGCACCAGGTTGGTGCACCTCCTCATGGCCACGCAGCCCACCTCTCACCCTTGAACTCAAATAGGCCCAGCCTTCGGGAAAGGGTCCAGCTTTCCTGGACATGCTCTTCTCTTGAGAAATCCGTGAGTTGACAGACTGGCACCATGGCTCACACCTGCAATCCCAGCTACTCAGGAGGCTGAGGTGGGAGGAGTGCTTGAGGCCAGTAGTCTGTGACCAGCCTGAGCCATACAGCCAGACTGTGTCTCCAGGAAGGAAGGGAGGGAGGGGAGAGGGACGGAGGGAAGGAGGAAGGAAGGAGTTTGGGAGTATTTCTCTTATTTGTTAGATAAAAAATTTTGCACTTTCCTTCTCACAATTCTGAGTAAGTAAATTTTTTCCAGATAAATAAAGCATTTGTCTTTCAGCCTTTAAATAATTCACCTTTTTGTGCAATTTTTTAAAAGATCATTTAAAACTGGTTTTGCTTGTTACTTAATAATTTTATCTTTTTTCAGAAACCTCCCTTTTTCGTTAAAGTAAGTACAGTATTATAAATAGTTAACAGTACCTTGAGATCTAAAGAACTTGGGGTATGAAATGTTTCTTAAACAAAATGATGTAATGATGCCCTCGGAATTTTTTAAGTTATGGGGATATTCATTCATTACATAATGACCTACGCAAAAAGGGGGGTATTTTTTGTTTGCCGTAGGACCCTGGCCCAGCCACTTTCTAGCTCTGTGATCTTGGGCAAGTTGCCTAACTTCTCTGACTTCTGTCTCCCCATCTATGAGAATATAGATAGTTAAATGGCCTCAGAGTCATCAAGAGTATTTGTGCCACCCTTCTAATTGCAAATAAGAGAAAGAATCTCTGGCTGGTTTCAGTGAAAAATAAACATGTGGAAAGTTATCAGGTAACTCACAGAATTGAAGGAAAATGAGCAGGAGCTGAGAGGCTGGCAGCAGAGATCAGAGGAGAAGCCAGGTGGTTCACTGAAAAGACCCCCCTGGGCAGTGCAGCATCAGACCCTCAGTGCCACAGCCATGGCACAGCTGTGAGAGCAGGACCCCCCACCTCTGAGCTCTCACTCAGCTGTCACGATCCTCCCTGCACATTGAAAGGCCACCTGGTTGGGAGAGAATGAGGAAAAGGGGTGGCTCCTGTCAGCGTTCTTAGTGGAAAGCAGAATCCTACCTCCCCAAAACACACACCACAGAAATATCTCTAAAGAAGACTGAGTTCCAATGCCGGGCTGACAATGTGCTTAGGACACAATGAAATACGGCGATGTGTGTTGAGGACCTGACACACAGGAGGTAGTTAATGAATGTCACCCTCCTACTTCGAAGCCTTTTACTTGGCTTGCTAATTATGATCAAGTCCTTCTACACCTGCCCTCCCCTCTGAAATTGCTGTTTTTCATTGACTGAGCCGGTGCACAGGATGACCAACCTGGTTAGAATTGTACATAAACCAATAAAACATCAAGGTTCTGAGTGAGACATGAAAAGGTAAGAGTCAAGTGAATGTTCAGAAAATGCGCATGCACTACTGTGTGACAGTGAATTTAGATTTTCCTTTTAGAAAGCTGATGTGCGCTATTGCTAATTTCTGGATGTACAAAGTGTCACTACAGCCCATTTGGTTTCTTCACTTTTATTCTCTGAAAAACACTGATTGGAGAGGCAGAGCTGGGTAGCCTGGCCGGCACGTCACCTCCTTTCTGAATCTCAGGCTGGAGTTAGTTAGAACTTCCCACAGGGAACCAGAGAACAGCTCTGAGGATGAGAAAAGACAGCACACGTGCAAAGTCCCCAGCCCAGGAGCGGGGCCCTAGGCAGGAGAATTTTCATCACATGTTTTCCTTTCTCGTTGCTCTTCAGAGTGAGCTAAGCTTAGAGTCATTTTTTTCTCTGCAAGAGTTTTTTTAAAAATCCTTCTTCCCCAACCATGTCAGAATCATCTAGGGGTGAAAATTGGGCATCAGCATATTTTCTGCCACCCACAGGAGGCCCCCGCACGGCCAGGGTGGGGGGCACGGCTCTCTACTTTTCTCCTCCCTGCTCACAGTTTCCCTGGATGCCTGGCTACATAGGGAGGCCTGTGCCCACCACCTCTGGCCTCTTTTCACAAAGCCCTTTAGGCCCATTTTTAGCCACCTGTAGGCACCCACCATGCCAGCCGATGCCTGAAATTCGGTGCTTTCACATCTAAATTTGCTGCCTCCCCAGTTCCAGTTGAGATATCATGGATTCACCCAAACCGCCCCACCTTTGTGCCTGTCCCCACCACTCTCCTGGTTACCAGGGCTCCAAATCATGGATATACATTTTCTCCCCATCACCTAAAGGAGGGATGTCCAACCTTTTTTTTTCTCTGTCATGTATTCAAAAAAGGATTGCCCTGGGCCACACATTAAATACACAAACAGTAACAAAAGATGATCAGAAAAAAAAAAAAAGTCCATGCATATTTTTTGTGATATCTGATGCCACAGAAAAGCCAAAAATGTCCTCATAAAATCAGCATGAGGCTCATGGAAGGAGCCCCTAAGTTTTCCCTTTATCTTGCTTCTCTTAATTAAACCTCTGTCCTCAAAACCACACGCCACCTCCAGTACCTCACACCTGGAGTTTGCCTACAGCTTTTATTTCCCCCTAGATTGAATCCACATATAGAGTCCCTGCCTCCAGGGACTCTAGAACTTTCTAGAACTTCATTCCTTTGCAATGGGTCCTACTGTTAATCCATCATTTGCTCCCATTTCCCATTGGTTACCGTATACACATCTAGTTCTAGCAATGAAGGTATTGATTCCCAAACACACTGTCTTACTCAAACTATGATTAATGAATATCTATTAGTCAATAATGAATATTAATTAGTAGATACTAAACAACAATGCCTAAATTCTATATCATTTTCAGGGGGAAAAAAATCGCTTTCATAAGATTTTCAAAATCACTAACCTATTCTAAGCACTTATTATATGCCAAGCATATCCACTTTTTTCCAACCACTTTCATGCCATTATCGTCCCCATTTTATAGGTGACCGAGACTTGCACTGGTTAGGGAGCTCGTTCTCACAATTAGTTAAAGCCAAGACTAGAACTCAGTTCTCTTTGACTCCAGACCCTAAATCAGAGCCACGAAGCTCCAAGGCCCACTGAGTTTAGACTAAGAAGGACCTTGAAGATGCTGCTCGGATGTTCCCATTTTCCGGATGAGGAAATAGATTCACTCAAGGTCGTGCAGACATGTAGGTCACAAGGGCCTGACCCAGGATGGGACCTGGGGAACCCTGCCCCCATCATGTGGTGCTTACTCAACTCAGAGACCCTGGAGCAAACCAGCTCCATTGCCGCACTTGGCCTTGAGCTACTCCTACCACCTAAATTGCCCTTGTTTTTCTGTTCTTCTTCCCCAAATTTTACCCCTTCCTCCACCGGAGCTCCACAGATTCCTCCTGTTTTGACCATCAGTCATTCTTCCTGTGCTGGCCACGTGCTTCCTGCTATTGTTTGCTGTTTGCTTCTCAGGAGACCTAGTCACTCTCGTGCCGTTTGCCGGGCATTCTGCAGAAGCCATCTCATTCCTCTAGAGGGTCTCTCTGACATCAGTTATCCCAGAAGCCCCGTGAGAAACAGAACAGGTGCTCAAGAAATGCATGGTGAATTGAATTGCATTTCTGCAATACTAATAAACAGCCCTGATCATCAGTGATACATGGTTTAAGCCCCTGCATTTATTTTATTTTTTTTTTATCTCCTCATAAGTCAACGTGAGCCTGCATTTATTTTTGAATGTATTTACACCCATGCGTTTCTCAGAATAGTCAATGAAGATATGAGCAACGTGAAGACTTGACATCTTCAGCTGTGTGCGATGACCAGAGCAAGAGAGAGCTGACAAGTCTGGTTTCTTAAGTCCTCCTCTTAAAATTGCCTTAAAATATGAATACTGTTTTATTTTCAAATATGTCAAGAGTCCATATCAGTTCCAAGATGGGTGAGTTAAAAATGCACTTTTCTGAATCGGGTTGACTGGGGTAAAAGCTTAAAAGGAAAATGCTTGTATGGATAAGTAGTTAGAGATTAAATCCCTAAACAACCCTCCATTTGCTAATGTTCTTTTTTCCTTTCTGGTTTTCTATTTTGCAACAAAATAACTTGAAGAATGTGTTGACGTCTAAATATATAAAAAGCAACTTATAAGATGGAGTTAAGTGAAAAATGTGTTTTAAAGTAACAATTAGGGTAAGAGTTAACTGAAAATATTAAGGGAAGGATTCAAACCTAGCAGCAAAATTCTGCTATCTCAACCTCCACAGTTTTGTCTCTCCGAAGTTCCCCGTGCTCCATCTTTGTATTTAGACAACAGCTCGGTGTTGTCTCCTGTGTGTATCTCTACCTCCATCACAAAGAAGTATTAACTACCTGCCTCAAGCTTGTACTAGGAAATTAACATAAGATATTTTCATTTGACCGTGATCACATGAAGCCCTCTCTAATCTCATTTGGCACATTACCCATCAGATTTATGGAAATTCTCTGTGAACTCTGACCCTGCAGTGTAACAGCTGCACAAACTGCATGTGAGATGCAGCTGTAGTGTTCACAAGGTATACCCTTGACCTTGGCTGCTGGCTGACTCTTAGCCTGGGTCTACTAGTCACCCTGGAATCCAAAAGGGAATGCATGATAAAACCAGACTTCCAAACACATGACACGGGGCTGATTAGCAGAGAGAAGGGTAAAAAGGAATTAATGAGGCAAATAAAGATAGCCGGAAACTGCAAACAGCAGGGAGCCTATTTCCACAGAACTTGAAAATAAAGTAACAATAGAAAGGGTAGTCATCTAATTAAATAATGTTTTTTCCTCTTCAGCGCTATCCCTGTTATTTAACGTCTTGACTTCTTCCATCATTGGGATCCTAATTTCAGCATAGTTACCAAAAGGAAAGTTGTGAAACTTTTAACAAGCCCACTGTGATCTGACTGTGGTGAGTAATCTCTCACGGATGTAAATAACAAAAATTAAAAAGTCGTTTGGCAGCACGGTGCACAGAAACAAGAATGGTATTTGAAATCGTGTTGGTATGTTTCAAACTAAGGCATCCCTTTTCAATGTCATCGTTGCCCACAGAGAGGAGGTAGGGAAAGGAGAAGTTATAGGAAAGAAATTCTTTCAAAATAAACAGGAGCATCTGAAGGGGGCACTGCACGGTGTCTGTATCCGTAAGCTGCATCTAATCTACATTATCAGGTGCATTATTTTTAAAGCTGAAAACACAATGTAGAGCCCCAAATCAAGTCTCCTGGTTTGAATTCCTCTTCCGACATGCATTTCTTAGGAACCTCGCTTAACTTTACTATATCTTGGTTCTCTTGTGTTACAGACCTACTTAATTTCTTAGGGTTTGTGTGAAGATGAAATAATCTATGTCGAGTGCCTAGCACAGGCCCTGCATATAATTAGTGCCTGACACAGTGTTGATCTTTCCCTTCCTTTTTCTTCTTCCTTCTCCTCTTCCTTCTTCTTCTCCCCTGTCCTCTTTTAGGTATCTTCTCTTCAAAATAAGGACATCATCTCCTCACTCACTTCCAATATGCGCCGAGGTAAATGCACTGATTAGTTTGATAGTGTATCATAGCTAGTGTGATGATGTGGGCCTCTAGTCCCGGCTACTCAGGCTGAGCAAGAAGGTCACCTGAACCCAGGAGTTCTGGGCTGTAGTGTAGCGCACTGTGCCAATCACTTGTACACACTGAGTTTGGCATCAGTATGACAACCTCCAGGGAGCAGGGGACCACCTGGTTGCTAAAGAGGGTTAAACTGGCTCAGGTCAGAAACAGAACAGGTCAAAACTCTCAGGCTGTTTGCAGTGGGATCATACCTTCATATAGCCATGCTCTTCAGCCTGGGCAACACAGCAAGACACCATCACTAAGGGAAAAAAACTACCATAGACTTCTAGACCATTGCTGGCTGTTGTCAGAAGACCAACCTCCTCCCAACAGATGAAGAACCTGGTGCTCAAAAAATGTAATGACATAATCAGCAGTAACCTAACCAGCCATTGCTTCCTAAAATAATAAAACAAAGGGATTATTTCACTCCCACCTACGCATTATACCAGGGGTGGGAAACATTTTCATGTTGGAAGGCCATACGATTTATCTGTAATCAAATCAGGCTGCATTCAAGAAACTTCAATTACACACACTATAAAATGTACATTTTTTGTAAAAATATAACTACCAAGTAATTAATAATTTTTTCTAACCTTTGTTAACTAGGGACAATGTTCATCTGAAATTTTCTTTTGAAGAAGAATCATTTTGAAAAAAAGGTAGTTTTGTTTTTTTTTTTTGGAATGCTTGCATTTTGAGCCATGTATTATATAAAGACTTATTTTTACCTTGCAAAGAAACACTCAAGCCCTTTTGATTTGACAACATATCACACAGAAATGCTGCACTTCTGTAGAAATCTTTTGTCAATAATTCACATTCCTGATTCTGTTCCTCATCAAATTTAACTATTCTCACAGAGATGAAAGTTGGACTAATGCCTGTCCCTGGGATAGGCAAAGCACTTTTGAACTTCATGGCAAATCCACACAGGTACCTCATTGGTCAACTTTAGTCTGCTGGGAAACTGAGATGCTGGGTTGCATTTGCACAGACTTAGTTAACAATTCTTATAACTCATTGCAAAGTGTCACTTAGCATAATAGCTTTAGCTCAGAGATTTTGCTGATGCAAGATACAATGAAAAGATATTGTGTTAAGACATTTACATTCCACATTTACTAAGTTTCACATATACACTTGTAAGATGCACCGCAGGTGTAATCCCACCAACCCCCCTCCCTCCGCTCACCTCCCTCCTCTCTCCCCTCCATCTCCCCCTTCCCCCTATTCTTAGTTAACTGGGTTATAGCTAAGAAAATGCCAGGAAGGCTATGTTAACCAGTATGATGAAAATGTGTCAAACAGTCTATAAAACCAGTGTATGGTACCCCATGACCGCATTAATGTACCCAGCTATGATTTAATAATAAAAAAAAAAGATACCATGAAAAGAAACAAGAGTATCTGGATCTATTAATACTTTTTCAATTGCACAATAAACCCTTGGTGTTTTCCTGTCATGGAAGGTGCACTGATGCTACATGCTTCATTAAATTTATCAAATTCAGTCCAATTTCACGACATTTATCTGGAAATTTGTTGAAGACATCTATTCTCTGTGTCCTGTTGGTTAAGAGTGCCCACAGCCAATAACTCTTCTTAGCAAAGAAAATCTGTTAGGAACCAAATGGAGTATAGAACTTGGCTGAGGCTGGGCATCGTGGCTCACCTGTGATCCTAGCACTCTGGGAGGCCGAGGTGGGTGGATTGCCTAAGCTCACATGGGTTCAAGACCAGCCTGAACAAGAGCAAGATCTGATCTCTAAAAATAGCCGGGCATTGTGGCAGGCACCTATAGACCCAGCTACTTGGGAGAGTGAGACAAGAGGATCACTTGAACTCAAGAGTTTGAGGTTGCTGTGAGCTGTGATGCTACAGCACTCTAATGAGGGCAACAAAGTAAGTCTCAAAAAAAAAAAAAAAGAAAGAAAAACACCTGCACTGAATCAATAATTGGTTCATCCAAAACAATTGATATATATATATATATATATATATATATATATATATATATTTGTGACAGAGTCTCAAGCTGTCGCCCTGAGTAGAGTGTTGTGTTGTCACAGCTCACAGCAACTTCAAACTCTTGGGCTTAATCGATTCTCTTGCCTCAGCCTCCCAAGTAGCTGTGCCTATAGGTGCCCACCAAAATGCCCAACTATTTTTTTTTTTGTTGTTGTTGTTGTTGCAGTTGTCCTTGTTTTAGCTGACCTGGGCTGGGTTCAAACCTGCCAGCCTCGGTGTACATGACCAGCACTCTACCCACTGAGCTACAGGTACCTCCCTGAGCAATATATTTTTTCCTTTGAAGTATTACATGAGGCTGTTCTATTTAGTTGAAGCTAATTCATACTGTTGGTCAGTTATGCCTTGAAAGAGGCAGTTGTGTACATGAAACGTGACCAGAGTCTAGCACCCTGCAACTTCGACAACGCACTCTCTTACAGTTTCTACGTCACGGAATGGTTTCCCACGTGCATCAGCTACTTTATAAGCTGCTTCAGTGGCATTATTTCCAGGTCTTACTGTTTCTGGAAAGAACTGTCTTTGCTTTTGCTTTTCATCTTTTAATTTCTGAAAAACAACATCTTGTGCCTCTTCCTCTAATCTGAACTATTCGTGATCCTTGTGAGTGTTATGATGCTGATGAGCACTGAATTTCTTTAATGTTGATATTGCAGTATTGCAAAGCAAGCAATTCGTCTTATTTTTAGCAGAAACAAGATAATATTGTGATTCCTAATCCTCATTTTAAAAATCTGTTTCTTTCTTTCAGCATTCTCTTGGTCTTCTTTGACATGATAGGCTGTTAAGTAGACAGAATTAAAAAAGAGAATCACACTGTGCAGCTTTTCACAAATGCCACTTCAAACACTAACCCAGTGGGGCATTGTCAAAAGCGGATAACAGACCAGTGTACACTGCCCCCATAAACTCTCGCCAACCAGCCTCATGCAATAGTAGGACCAATCAGGCGGGGGGAAGTTAGAACTAAATCATGAGTGCAGTGGCCATCAGTTTAACCCTCGGGGTTTACTAATGTTCTAATTATGCTGGTCAATCTGGGAGCATTATTTCATTAAAACTTACCTTAATATTTGGTATTTTAAATACATTTATTTTTAAAATAAAATAACATTATAAATGACAGACCAAAAATGTATCACCGTATATACTCGAGTATATACAGTAATAAACATAAAGGAGTTTGTTCTGTAAAATTTGGATTCAGTCAAAAGACCACACTTAAGGACCTGGAAGGGCCCATGTGGCCTTAAGGCTATGAATTCTCCGCCCCTTCACTCACCACCATAAATTACTACTCTGCTATTGTGATGACCTCCTGAAGTTGATTTTCTAAGCTACCTAAAGTTTTTTGTTAAAGAAATATACCTACCACACTTACTTTTCTCATTGAATTACCTTGCTTGGATTGTTTTTTTAATTTATTAATGGCAAGAAACAAGACTCAGAATTCCTAAAATTCAACTGCATATCAGAACCACCTTTTCTAGAACTCTCTCCAACAATTGCCTATTCCCAATCTTATCCCATCTACCAAGTCAAGATTTCTGGACCTGTGGTGCCTGGGACAGAATCTTTGTCTCTGGTAATTTCAAATCTTGGGCAATGTTTTGGAAAATGCTGATGTAAAATACTATCTTTAAAGGATGATGTCAGGCAGGTGTATTCCAGCCTTCCCAGGTTCACTGCCTGCTGCTGAAGAGGAAGCCAGTTCACTGAGACAGCAGGTGCTACGGCAGGGAAAGGGTTCATATCACAGACACTGCACGAGGAGACAGGAGGAGGTGGTCACATGTGTCTCCCCAAGAATTTGGGAGAAAGGGTTTTTAAAGACAATTTGCTGGACAAAGGGCAAGGCAATTGTGTCTGCTAATTGTCTGGGTGTGGGGGAGGCTCATAGGGATGTAGAATTTGTCTTCTTTGCTTGGTAGCAAGACCAGTTGAGTCCGTTCCAGTATGGGCCACTGGTCAGGGTGGGTCAGCCGTTTCACTCAAATGCAGGGCCTGGAGGACATCTTGAAACTAGCCTTAGGTTTCACGAGGGCGATGTTATCTATGGAGGCAGAGAAGAAAGCTAAGAATCTTTATGACCATTAGAGTGTGATTTCTGAGTATTAAGCAATTCTACGAAAACAAGCCAGGGAATATTGGCTGGTTATATGTATATGTGTGTGTGTGTGTGTGTGTGTGTGTGTGTGTGTGTGTGTGATTTCTCCTACCACAATTCTAACCTTGTAGTCCTTTATTAATTTTATAAAGGGTGGTTTCAAATGGAAAATGGCTGATATTATAGACTGCTAATAGTTTCTTTGTCCTTATAAGCTTCCTTATCAAAAACATATACACATTGTAAGAAAGGGAAGTATTAAAATTGTAATATTCCATATATGCTGATAACGAAAGATCAACACACATCACTTTGAACATCTCTTGTTAACTGCAGAAGTCAAACATGACTTGTAGTGCATTACAAATCTAATACAGTTTTTCTCCTTTCCTAAAATACATTTTTGGCACCCTCTGCATAATATGTCCAAATAACATTTCTCTACTCATCATTTTTTTATATGCATATTTACACTTCCACAGCCATAGCTGCCTTGAAACCTGTAATTTCATCCCAATCCTGGTTCTCTCACCACTTCAATCATCTCTCTATACTGGGATTACTTTTTACCCAATTTTTATGAAGCCATCACAACTTACTAGTCTTAGATTGCTCAAAAAAAACTTCTCCTTTTAAAATACCATTACAAGTCTATGTGGATATACACACGTTATTTATACAATTAATTAAAGTTAATTAATTTAAGAACTTCACAGCACTCTTGCCCTGAATAAAGACAATCTAGGGTGTCAGAAAACCACAATCTCTGAACTGGAAATTATGGATGTTAAAAGTAACTAATGTGCCAGTTTCCAAAAACACACTTCTATAGAGATGTTGAGAGCATAAAAGTATATGTAAACACTCTTCTTAGGTCCTATAATGTTTTGAATCATGATGCACCCTTTGGGTTTTGTTTAATCTTTACCACGACTTCATCTCTACTGAGTCACCATATAACTTAAGGAAAACTCCCTTGTGTGCCAGCATAGTGCCAAAGTTCAGAGATTCCTGGCACCCAAGACAGAAATCCAACCCTATAGTGGTAAATTGACCTGCATGTGAGCTGCTTACCCTGCTGAGTGGCATCAGCTACCCCAGAAGGCCCAGATCCCTCCAGAAGTAATCTCTTCAACGCCACAATGAAATCCAAGGGGGAAGTGAGTGCATCTTACTGAGGTTTGTGACTGAATGATCAGCCCAAACTAGTTCTAAAGGCAAAGCAGCCTCCTCTTTACTCTGCTGTTGAAATGATTGTTTGGAAAGTAATTGCACACATCCACACTAAACAGGACCCACATCGCAGCAAAGGAGTGTTTCTTGGATTGTCCAAGGGAAACATTAAGTGAAGACTTCCGTTTTACATGTACAGCTTGTGTTGGCTGTTTGCTATTACTCTTTAACACAATGAAACAAAGAAATACGGATGGGCCACTGTAATGGAGTGTGAATGTGTATCCTGGGAATGCAAGGGTTCCTTTCTGCTATAATTGCATTTACTGGTGCTGTTCCACACAGCATAAATGTGGCTACTCGCATTCATCTAAAAAGTGCCCTAAGGCTTAAACTTTCCCCAAGTGGTGAGTAAGGATGGTAGGAATGTGGTTGGGGAATTTAAAACCCACTCAAACATCATTCATTAGAAATTCCCTGATGAAATTAAACCTTTGTATTTTGGTGGAATCATTTATTGACATTCTGAGCTATTGTGTTATTTTAATTGCTGAGCACTCAGAGCCATGTTTTTAAATGTACCTGCATTTCTAAGCAAACTTGCCAACTTCACGATGCTTTTCCAAGCATCTAAAATTAATGGATAAATAAGTTGAAAGACTTTAAGGAATTTCGTATCCAAGTGACTTTTGTGTACCTAGCTCCAAGGCCTGAAGCTAGACTTCCCACTGATGGACCCACAGCAAACACCCTTCTCAGGTGGGTGACTGGGAAGCAGGCTCCTGGAGCAGCTCAAGGATGGCACCGCGTTAATGACCTAAAAGTGGAGCAGAGCAGGGGGATAATCTGCCTAGAAAAGAATAAGAATTATTTTAGCTGAATGTAATTATATCTTAGCCCCTGTAAACTTCAAACACTAGAGGGAGATAAAAGAGACCAGAAGATTCGATTTTTCCATACCAAAGAGGGCAACAGCAGCCCATTCCCCCCATAAATTCCATCATAATGGTACAGGAAGCTGGTTCCTACAAACATTTTCAGTTCAAAGCACATTCTCACCAGTGTCTCCATAGTCAGTTGCAGTTTGAATTGTCTCCTATAACCTCATACTTAATTATAGCAATACCATGAAGAACCAGACGCTGTTATCCTTGGCAGCTACTGTTTATTGAGTGAATAATATGTGCGTGTTGCAGTGGGGGAAATGTTGCTAAGCTTTCTGGATCCACCATATCTCACTTAATTCTGGCTAGAATTCTCTGTGATGGGTCTTATTAGTCTCTCATTTTGCAAATAAGGACCAGGGGCTGAGCCCTGGGGCATATCAACCTTTGCAGGGGTGTCCAACCTGTGGCCCTTGGGCTGTATGTTGGTTTTTTTCAAGGATTTTTTTTTTTTTTTTTTTTTTGCTTATCTGTGGTGTCAGATATCCCCCAAAATATGTACAGACCTTTGTGTGTGTGTGTGTGTGTGTGTGCTGATTGGCTTTCATTAGCATTTGTGCATTTAATATGTGGCCCAAAGACAACTCTCACTCCTCCCACGTGCAGCCAAGAAAAATACCAAAGTTGGGCACCCCTGCTTAAGAGGTTAAGAAGAGGACAAGAGGAAAAGAAATCAGAAGACAGTGGCAGTCAAAGTGTCTCAAAGGAGGGAACGGTAAACTGTGCCAAATGCTACCAAGAGGTCAAAAAAAAATGGGCAAAAAGAGCATTGGGCATTGTCATCTGAAGTTCTCAGGGATCCTGAAAAGAGCGCTGGACAGAGTGGTGGGAATGGGAGGAGGTGGAAGGGGAAAGTGGATGAGATCAAGTTGTTTCAAGGGGATCATGGATAGCTGCTGAAAGCAGGAAGGAAATGTACGCTTAACCACCTCAACTAAGGACAAGGGTCCAGAGGCCCACACTGAATCACATGCTTTTCTCATTGAAGCTACTCATTCTGGGCTTCATCAATTCAAACAGAAAACATTGATAAGATTGTGCCATAAGATTTCAGAAATGTCATTTTACCTCTTGTACTTGCAAAGGAATGTGCCTTAACTCCAAGTAGAATAAAATAAAGACCTCATTTCACTTAGGAAACTGTTCTCTGTGTGTTCCTTTTGAAATTTTATCTATTGTGTTACAGGAGTTGGTGGTTTGTGTTAGGACCCTCTTGAAATAGTGATAGAAAGGGGCGGCGCCTGTGGCTCAGTGAATAGGGTGCTGGCCCCAAATACTGGAGGTGGGGGGGTTCAAACCCGGCCCCAGTCAAAACAAACAAACAACAACAACAACAACAAAACTGCAAAAAATAGCCAGGCATTGTGGCAGGCGCCTGTAGTCCCAGCTACTTGGGAGGCAGAGGCAGGAGAATGGCTTAAGCCCATGAGATGGAGGTTGCTGTGAGCTGTGATGTGGCAGCACTCCACCCAGAGTGACAGCTTGAGGCTCTGTCTCAAAAAAAAAAAAAAAAAAAAAAAAAAAAAAAAGAAAAGATAAGAAAAGAAAAGAAAGAAAAGAAAAAGAAATAGTGATAGAAAAATCTGTATCCTACCTCATTTTGCACTATCAGTATCAACACTTTTTTAAAATTTATGATATATCAGGATGACTTTTTTTGGCTTCTTGAAATATGTTCCTCCCTTAAAGGTGAATCAATCATTGATTGATTGTACTCCATTCTGTGGCTTCCATACTCATATTGGTAATAAATTTAAATTAAAATCTCAAACAGTCTTCAAACATTTTTTGTTTCTGCCTGGAATATTTGTCATGGCATTAGAGATGTACTTTTCCCCTAATAGATTAGAGATTTATTTTTTTAGATGTAAAAAGTAATCACTTTACATATTTATCAAAATATTTGAATAAAAAAAACCTCTCTTTACAAACATATAGTACACTTGTCTACTTACAGTGATATAAAATTTGTATATATTTACTAAATATTTTAACTTTAGATTTTTAGAGTTTTACCATTTATAGATTGTTATAAATTTAGGTATCTCAAGTCCATCTCTTGACAGAACATGTGTATTGCATTTTTAGTTGTTTGTTTCCGTTTGTTTCCCCCCAAATTGAAAAACGAATGATGATGTTTCAAGGTAGGATTTCTGGTTAGTTGCAGGTGATCAGGAGCACTTGCTTCTGCTCAGAATATCATTGAATTCTTTTTCTAGACACACACGGAAAGCAAGAGGTTTCCCTTAATGAAATGAACACGGACATTTGAACTCAGAACTGTGTCTTAGTGATCTTGGGCACTTCATTTAAATTGCTCGGAACCTTTATTACTTTGTATGTATGGTGGTGAATGTCTCTCACAGGACTGGTGGCAGATTAATGAGATGGTGTGCGTAAAATTTGAGGCCCACAGCAGGCCTTCGCTAAATGGACTGGATTTCTCTGATGCCCCTCTCAATGAATGGAGATGTGTTTGTGTGGTGACTAATCCAATAACGGTGTTTTGGTTCTGTAAAATATAGCCAGAGTTTAGAAACAGTTTGTGAAACTTTAACACATGTGAAGCCTTTCGTTAAATCTACACTAGGTAATATCAACTTTTAATTAATTAAAAACCTGGCTGTGAATGAAAATGCATTACAGTTTGATTAATGGAAATAGATTAGAAGGCAATGTTTTGTCATACTAAAGGTGCATTCGATTGCACAGAGAGAGAGCAAATGACATGGGCTACCATCTAAACAAAAATCAGCAGCTACTAATGAGGCTTGTTAGTGATGCTAATCTATGTAAATGTTATTAATTGAGAACATCTATCTTTTATCTCCAACATTTGGTAATCAGGCAATTAAAAAACAATGACATTCCCGAGGTTGTTCTTCCAGGTTTTTTTTTTTTTTTTTTTTTTTTTTAAGTGATCAAAGAGTTCAGAATAAGAAAAAAAGAAAGTCCCTTATCAAGAAGTAGGCCTTGCCTTGGGCTACCAGGCCTCATTAAAGGCAGAAAAGCTCTGTTGATCACCAATTAACCTGATTTGTAGGAACTCTGATAAAGACCTGGAACCACAGGAGTTTTCTTACTAGGGTAAATGACACAGTTTGTTGACAAAAATAAAAGCAACTCATTGAAAAAAATAAAAGAAGACTATAAAGGACTCAATGGAATTGGAAAGCCATCCACTCCCAGGCTTGTGCCTGGGGGAGAGAGGAAGTTGTCTGGTGGCCTCAAGCCCACACCTAGTGAACCAGTCACACCTTCAGTCAGGTAGAAGCAGAACCCCAAAATGTTGCCCAGCTTGTCAGATCTCTCCCTGCTCCTCCCAGGGATAGCAAACAACTGATTTTATCAAAGTTTTTAAGGGCAAATGGGCTTCATACTGGGCACCCAGTATCTGGAACAACGGAATTCAAATCCAGGCTTATCTTGAGAGCCAAATGTTGAATTTTTTTCATGTATTCAGTCTTAAGATCTAACATGGTTTTGGCTTTCATTTTTGTTTTAAGTCAGAGTCTCTTCAGCCACCCAGGGTAGAGGTCCTTGGCGTAATAGCTCACAGCAACCTCAAACTCCTGGGTTCAAGCAATCCTTTTTGCTTCTACCTCCATCCCCGGAGTAGCTGGGACTATAGGTAAACCCCACCCCCCACCATGCCTGGCTAGTTTTTTTCTATTTTTAGCAGAGACGGGGTCTTGCTTTTTTTCAGGCTGGTCTTGAATGCCTGAGCTCAAATTATCCACCCATCTCCACCTCCCAGCGTGCTAGAATTACAGGCATGAGCCACTGTGCCTACCAGTTAATAGTAGAAATAGCATTAAGGACAGCAGTAAGAAGAGTTATTGATACCACATTGTTGAGCACTTCACAATGAATTACTCCTGTTAATCTCCCAATGAGCCAACCACACCAGCCATTCAGGGTGTGGGGTGTGGGGAGAGAGAGAGCATACACATAGCATTTCGCTCAAAAAGTTAATATTTTAGGGCGGCGCCTGTGGCTCAAAGGAGTAGGGTGTGGGCCCTATATGCCAGAGGTGGCGGGTTCAAACCCAGCCCGGGCCAAAAACTGCCAAAAAAAAAATTAACATTTCATCAAATATACTTTAAAACCATTTATTTTAAGCAACTCTTATTTGATTCTACCTCTTTATTTAGGGGTCTAAAGGTCTTTGGGAAACTTTTACAACTATATAAAGTAAAATTCAGCTTATGAACCCTGAATATCCCAGTTGGGTGATCAAGATGCAACGTAAATTTCCAACAAAATTGTCACTCCTCCAAGGACTCTGGAAAAAATAACAGAAGAATAGGACAGCTGTCTCAAATGCAGACTGGAGGAATCGCAAAGAGATGTGAAATATTAGTGAAATCTTGACAGGGTCTTAAAAGAAACTACATGGTTTGAATATGGTATTTCTGACTCCTTTTTCTCCTTCCCCTCTTGTACCCACATGGCATCCTCCATCTCCATCCTGTGAGAATGCATATAGTGAGAAAAAGACGGAGTTAGTCCAGCGAGGGCCGAGACTGCACAGCTGGACTGCTCAGCATAGGTCCTACCAACCTTCACACCTCCTCTTCCATTCTTGTTGTTTTCTAAACTTAGCTCTCACCCTAAAAAATGCGTATCTTGAGTAGTTTAGGATGATCGATTTAGGAGATTAACTTTTGAATTGGAAATGTTGTCATAGGCCATAAGTTGTGATTATTGCTTATTGTAAGTCATGGGTTCTGCTGATTATTGTTTATTACTGTTTAAGATAAGGGTTAACATGGTTTTTGCTTTAAACTTTTACATATAAAACTGTGGCTTTGGAATGGAAGGGCAGAACGTTCTTGGAGAGGCTACTCTCACTGTCCTCCAGAATCATTGGTCGTCTGACAATAAGGCTTGGTGGACTTACCCCTGTCTCTGCTTTTTGGCTAGACAGTGACAGTTCGGCTGTATCCTCTTTGTCGGGTAGCACCTGTGGGGTGGTCCCAAGTGGTCCAAGCCAGGCCAGAAAGTTAGCATCATGAGCCCTTCCCTGACAGCCCTTCAAACAGTATGTTACTCTCATGAACCACATGAGAAACACTATAAAAAGGAATGTTTTGTTAGGGACGGTTAGAATCTTTATTTCCATCCATCTTATATTCATTCTTACTATAGTGTAATTGGTGGTTGTAGCTTCAAATTAGTAGAAATTTGAATACATTGCAGTTTTCATCACTTCTTAAATAAATGTGAAGTCTCCGCAAAAAAAAAAAAAAAAGAAAAGAAAAGAAATGTTTAAAATCACTCCATGCAGCTTGCTGTTCTATTCCTTCCATTCGAGGATCCGGGAGAGACTCTCAGGACTGGAAGAGAATTAACAATGAGAGCAGCCCATGAGCAGGCTAGACTAACCTGAAAATGATTCTGATCTCATTTCTATAATGCAGTGAACAATGTGAACGGAAAATTTAGGTGCGAGATTGACTTTCCAGAGCCTCAGTAACCGCATCGTATAAGACGTCACTGTAGGTGCAGGATGTGGAAAACAGTCCCTTGCGTCTTAATTGGGTACTTGTTTTACTTGAGCTGATATATTCTGAATGTCGAATAAAATTTATTCCTTTGTTTATTTATATAAATAAAATGTATAATTATAGAGTGCCTTTGAATATCATCATAAAGCAATGGTTATCAAATTTTAGTATATAAAACATTCCCTGGGTGATTGCTAACACTTGGTTAGTTTAGTGTGAGACCCCTGAACTTTAACAGGTAGCTTTCCCCTCCCCCACAGCATCCCCACCGCCCCCCCAGTCCCACCACCCCCCACAGTCCCACCAGCCCCCGCACACACCAGCCCAAACCAGTGATTCTGCTACAAGTAGTCCGAGAAATAGAAAGTTGTGAAGCTGGACGACAGTGCCCTGTGGTACTTCCTCAATATATCCCTCTAGTTATAAAAATACTATTCCCACTTTTAAAGGGATAATACAGAGGTTTAGTGAGATTTACACCTAGTAATGTTATATTTAATTTTGAGATACTTTTTCTCTTATGTTAAAACTTATCTTGCTAATTACTATAAGCCATTTTAGTTATTACGGATTTTATTTCCGATTAGTCACCCTTATGTAGACATGCTTTTAGCCTGACAGGTGTGTTTCACAAGGTGTCTATTTATTTATATCACCAATATTTATTGAGCATGTTTTGCAGATATTATTCTGAATAGTGAAGACCCAAAAGTAGTATTTTTGCATTCTTGCAATTTATATTATAGTCGGGTTTGCTGGAAGGATACAAATATAAATTAACAGAATAAATAAATTATATTGATATTAAAAAGTGATAAATTGTGGGAAAATATCAGGATTAAAGGATTGGAATTTGTAGGGGGGGGCAGTTTTGAAATAAATATGTACTGAATGCTTATTTTGTGTAAGGGAAGATGTCTGGAGACTATAGGATATGTAAGATGAATTACTTTCTTCCCCATTTATGTAAGGGACGATTAGAAAATTAACTCAAAATGGGAGAGTTCCCATCATCAATTGCATTTGGAAGTTAGAAAATGCATCTTGGGAGATCTGAATTCATCCTTAAAATCACAACTTGATTTTTGCTTTCCTTTGTGACATGTTCTACAACATGAAATTAATCACATTAGCCCCCAAATTTCGGGTATTAGATCTATTTATATTTTAAGCACTTACAGAACTTCGAAAACATATTCAAGAAGAGAAGACAATTGGTTGAAGAGTGACCGAGGGGGAAGCACAGAAAGATCTGGATATTGTGCAGAGAATACAAATGACCCGTGTTTCTTTGTTTTTTGTTTTGTTTCCTTGATACCTTCCTCTGCTTGGTCATCTCTGGATGAATCTGTGTGAGAAGAATCCCTGCACAACTGCCCAGGGACTCTGGACTTCTTCAGGTTGTCAAGATCCCGTTACAAGGCTTTAAAGCACTAGTGGATAGCTGCAGTTTGCGGGAAGGCTCGAATAGTAGGGCAATGGGAAGGATGGCTGAAGTCAGATGGGCATAAGCTAGAAAGTTTTCCCCGATAGGCTGAAGCAAGCAGGGCTCAGAAGAAGAGACACAGAGGAACAAGGGTTTCTTGGGGAAGATGATTCTGACAGCCACAAAGGGAGCAGGAAAGGGGGAGATTAAAAGTGACATAAAAAGGGATTGCCTGGCTAAAGGTCTTGAAACCAATAGGTAATAATTTGAATATGACCCAGAAGCTAATGGGAAGTCATTTGAGGGTCTTGAGAAAGGGAGAATGGAAACAGCAGGCATAAAAGATTATCTGAACTGCAGAAGGTGGGCCAATTGGAGGGATGAGAGGCCACGGACTGAGGAAGGCTGGCAGGGAACCCTCCATCACAGTGCTGTCCTGCAGCAGCCAGGGCTTGGTGATTACAAGGAGGGAGCAAAGCCAGGGGGGTTAAGTGGTTTGTCGGGGTCCCCACTTCTGTTTTTTTTTTTGCTTGCTTATTTGTATTCTGTATGTACCAATTTATTTATCAATCCTGTCTTATTCTTAATGTAAGATTTAATGGAGATTGTTTATTGTGTATATCTACTCGACCAATTTCCAAAGTAGTTCAGCAAATAAGCTATAGGCCAAAGTTCAATTAAATTAGAATTTCTGGGGATGGATCTCAGGCTTCCACATTCAAAACAAAAAAAAAAAAAAAAACTGCTCCAATAATACTAACGTGCAGCTAGGGTTAGAAGCGACTTTCTCAAAGACAGCAAAGGAAATAGATGCTCCCATGTCCCCAAGATGCTTGCTACTGATGACAAGATCAGGGCAGTTTGGTGTTAGCTAAGGCCAAACAGGACATGCACTGGGCAAGTAGTTTTCCTTTTCTGCTAAAAGACAAGACAGGGATCCGTTTTCAGTGACAAAATGTCTAAAAAGTAAGCTCAAGTCAGAAAGTAGCATATGGTCTTTCTGTAAGGGTGTTGTGAAAAAGTCTCTAATGTCCACTGTAAAAGCAGTACAAATGCTTTGCCCAAATCCACAGCTCCCCTGGGGACACTCGTGAGTGACTGGTTCACAACAACTCATGCACAATGGAAGGCATTACTCTGTCACTTAAAAAACCCTAACATTCTAGATGAATATGAGATGTTTGAACAAACCTCTAGCAGATGCTGAATTGCCAACAACTCATGAAATAATTCTTGAACAAGAATCTATAGTGAAAATACTTTATGATCTTATGGAAGCTGAGAACCTGAATGCTTTCAACATCAGACACCACGAAGGAAAAGGTATCAAATTGGGGGCTTGTGTTCTAAGAGTGAACAGGGTTTTTATCAAGTTCAGCAGGAGGCCAGTCTTCATCAAACAAAAGGGAAGGTCTTTTTTTTTTTCTTCCTCCCCAGGGAAATACGGTATTTTCATCTGAATGCAGGACTCTGTTATTTTCAAGAAATGTAGATAGCTGGTTGAGAACCAAATTTGTACATCTTATAAAACAGAATGGGGCTACAAATCCAGCCAGAGCCGCACCAGCTCAGGTCTCATTCCCACCGTGGCCCTGTCTCCCTACCTGCCTTCTATCCCATATTTTCCTGTCGGATGTCAGGATTGGATCTGCAACATAATTACAGGGAAGGAGACTGGGAGAAAAACAGAGACAAGATTTTCTACCACAACAAATGGTAAGAAAAAATAAAATGAAGATCAGGGGTTAAGAATTGCATGTATATGCCTAATGCCAAAACACCCAAATGGAAAATAATATTAAGAAAAATGAGTAATCGACAAGGCGTGCTGGTGTACACCTGTAGTCCCAGTTACTCAGGAGGCGGAGACTGAAGGGCCTTGTGAACCCAGGAATTCGAGGCTGCCGTGAGCTACGATCGCACCTATGAATAACCTCTGCATTCCAGCCTGGGCAATATAGTGAGACCCCATCCCAAAACATATATAAAATGTCTGCGATCTCCATACTTTCTTCCCAGACACCGGGTCACCTGGGACTCTGGGAGATTGCCTGCATTCTTCATTTTCCATCTGAAGGTTTGGCATCCCTCTAACACCACCAGACTGCATTCATGAAGAGTATGGCAGAGAAGGTATCTAGAAGGGAGAAAAAAATTAGATATTTTGTCAGAATTCAATTACTCTTCATCTTTTTTTTTCTTTTTTGGCCTGGGCTGAGTTTGAACGCACCACCTCCAGCCATATGAGGCCGGCACCCTGCTCCTTTGAGCCACAGGCAACCCCCCCCAAAATTCAATTAATCTTATTAATAAGCTAGAAAAGTTTAAATTCTGATAGGGGTCTATCTGGTTAAATTTGGATCAACAGAAAATATGCCATGAAGAACCCTAAACAAAGAACAGCAGTAATTACGCCCACATGAAAGAGGGGCATGAATTAAAACCGCACCAGCGGCCCCGAGAACGTGGCTGGCAATATGGCGCGACTGCTGTAGTTGTATGAAGACGTCTTAATTACATGATTGATGTGGGCTTCAAAAGAAAACTCAGAAGCCACAGTGGCTCCAAGGGCATGAGTATTATCGAAAGGATAAAGACGGCTTCCCCAGAAGAAAACCTAACCTAAGAGGAAGCCTGGGAGGTTTGCATGGCAGAACTAATCAATAATGTCTTGGTTTTATCTATATTAAGTTTAATAAAATTTGATGACATCCGTGATTGAAGATCACACACACAATTATGGCAACATCAAAGTATTCCATGGCATATGTTCAGCCTGGGAAGGAAAGCAAATCAGAGTGTGACAGGGGAGAAGGCTTTGCTCAACGCATTCTCCGCCCATGTTTATGAAAAGAAGGGTGAGCTTTTTCGCCAGCCTTAAACAATCTCCCTTTCCTGTCACTCTCTCAGGATTTTAAAGCAATAGGTCAAAAATCGCGCCGCCACAGGTAGTTCCAAAATCTGCCAAATAAACAACAGCCAGGCCTGGCTGGTTCTCCCTTTATCTTACCCTATGAAGCCAAGGACAGTATTTCAAAGAGACTTAGCAAACAGGAAAGAGGGGAAACTGGTGAAATTTCCACCTAGTCCCTTGCAAAAAAAAAGGGGCGGAGGACTTCCTTGTCAAATTTCACACTGTAGCTCAGCCGAACAAAAGGAGAAAGTGAGACCTGCAATTACCTCAGCTTTAAGAGATCAATGCAGATCTCTTTAATCCTGCAGACTTTGTACCCCTGTCATATCTTCTTTTCTCTTCAACAGGTGTACAAATTGTTTGGGCTGCGACAAAAAAAAAAAAAAAAAAAAAAAAAAAAACGCCTTCAGGCCCAAGGGCTGAGCACAGGTAGAGTGTTCACACATTCACTTGATTACTACCACTCATCTGGTGTTTTCTTTACGAAAGAGGAATTTGTTTCATTGTGAGTTACTTTAATTAGATTGGCAACAGAAAATAGGATCTCCTCCCCAAAGTGATTCAAGTAGGTGAGCATTCCCTGATTTTATATCAGGGAGGGAAAGGAACCAGTTAACCAGCTTTAATTCAGTTCTAACAAGTCAACCAGGGAAAATGGTGAATTTCGGAATAGTCTGTTCCATACCTGTGGTCAGCGCCATTTTATACCTCAGGGTCTTTTACCAGCCAAATGCCCAAAAGACATCACACATTATGCAAGATGGGTTGTTTTTATTTTCTTTTGGCTTAGCTTTTTTTTTTTTTTTTTTTTTGAGACAGAGTCGTCCTGGGTAGGGTGCTGTGGTATCAGAGCTCGCAGCAACCTCAAATTCTTGGGTTAAGTAATCCTCTTGCCTCTCCCTCCCAAGTAGCTGGGACTACAGGCACCTGTCATGACACCCAGCTAGTTTTTCTATTTTTAGCATAGACAGCATCTCACTGGAGCTCAGGCTGGTCTGGAGCTCCTGAGTTCAAGCAATCCACCCACAAAAGCCTCCCAGAGCACTGGGATTATAGGCGGAAGGCACATAAACAAGGCCCAGCCTTGTTTAGCTTTTTAAAAAATAATAAGTTGCAGAATTTAAAAAAAGAGTGAAGTTATGGTAAGTTATTAACAAACAAAAAAATAACGATGCTTCTGAAGGTAATCACTTTCCTAAAGCACTGATTTGGGCCCATGTTTACCTTGTAAATTAAAACACAGACAAAAGTAATATTTTTCCAAAGATAGCATCCTCGTTTTCCTACCTGAGAAGGTGGAAGGTGGACACTGAGGGTTTTGGAGTCAAAAGCTACATAGTTTCTGTCCTACCACACTACCTTTTTTTGACTAATCCACACAATATTATGTTTTAAACATCCTCGTTTGTCTAGGTTCATCCCATGGTATTTTCCACAGCTACTTAACCAATTTCCTGTGGTGATTTTGGCACATAGAGTGAGGGGACCCTTGCGAGCCCCACAGCGGTGAGGAGTTTTGTGTTGGTCAGTTCACATCCTCTGGGGAGAGAAAGCCGAAGTGAAATTTGTCATGTGAGAGTCTTGAACAGGGAAGTTTGTAAAATCTGGGGTTACCTGGTAGAAGCAGGTCACATCTTGATACATTTACTATCAGTTAGAGTGCTGCTTCACCTAGAGGACTTCACATCCCTCTGTTATTGAAGGAAGCAGCCTGCATGTAGCATTTCTTTGCCAGGGGACACCGTATTTTGAACTGGCTGGAGCCTCCATACCCAGTGAAGAGCAATATTATTAGCTCTGATTGACTAGGTCTGACGGTAAGAGAGTGAGAGTTCGTGCTACATGAATTACACGGAGTGTGTATCAAGATGAAAATAAAAGCTGCAATGTGCAGACAGGAGGGGTGAAGGGTCCATTGAAAATCGGAGAGATTAGCAACTCATCACATTATTTGTGGGTTATCAGGAGACAGAGGTAATGAAAGTGAGACCTATATCCTTGATCAATAAGAGTTTGACTGCGTTTTGAGTTCATTTTCCCCTGCCGAGAGAGAGACAGCAGGCTTACTATTGATCAGCGTGTTAATCCATAACCAGACTGGGCCTTAGCCTGGTGGAGCAAGGAGGAAAAATAAGATAATAAGCAGGAACTCTTGATCTTTTATTATGGTGTGCTAGATAAAGAGAGTGCGGGGGTTCAAGGTGGAATACTTTATAGTTAACCCTTACGTTCTCTCTTAATCCGAAATGCATGAGAAGAAGAATTGCAACCCTCCTTATTTGGACTTTTACGTGACCTTATTTTGCCTGCTTCCTAACTGAAGTGTCTCATTCCCTTTTTTAAAGATTGGAGGCAGATGTAACTTAGCCAAAGGACAGTCGCAATGACCTTAAGTCAGTAGTAAAAGCAGCAGCCCCTCCAGACTCTACACACAGGAGTCAAGTGAGATTAGGCACTAATTGCATATGTTCTCATAGTCTGTTGTGATATTTCAGAGTCACCGAATCCCAGAATCTTTATATACATGAGTTGTTAACAGTACGTGTCTCTCTACTGTTTCATCTGTGAGCACCATTTAGTTTTTGATTAAGCAAATGAGAAGACTAAAAAAAAAAAAGACATTTGGAAATCTGAGCAATGACTCCATGGTCTCGTAAAATTCTTTGGGGTTCCTAAAGCAGGCACCATCAAGGATCCAGGACCACCTTGGAAAGATGGCTCATCTATTCCTCCAAAACCTCCAGAGGTACCACCTTGGTCTAATCTAAACTCTTGTAGGCATTTCCTGACCAGTCTAATTTAAAAAAATCAATTATTTCTCACAGATTCAGTACATACTCATAGTAGTTTTTGGTGAAATTTAGCCTACTTCTACCATAGCTCCCACTAACCCATATGACACCTTTGCACAAATTAGGAAAAATGTGACTGCTCTGGACAAACATAGCCTAAAAGCAACCAGCCAAGATTTCAGCCTTCCCTCATTCCTTCCCCAAGGCACCGCTGTGCCCAATCCAGATGGCGCCTTGATGTTGGTGCACCACCGAAGAAGATGGGTTGATAATGTGAGTTTAGCCAGTCTGTCTGTACCTTGCAATGACACAGTTTAAGCTTTGCTCTGGGTCCTTGTCCCAACTCACCTGTTGCTCATTTATAGGGTTCCTATGCATTTCCACTGAGTTTCCTTCTGATTCCCTTCACCCAACACGCATCTTACAGTTAAGTATTCAGATACAAAAGGAGAAAGGAGTGATATATGTGGGCCTGTTAGCATGAAAGAGAGAGAAAGAGAACACAACTTAAAGTGCTCTAATCTAGAAGCATAATACTTGAGCTTCTCTAATGAGAAGATCCACGTGAAAATCCCAAGTCTAAGTATAAAGCATTTTTAAAGGAAATGTTTTATGATGATTTAGCACTTTATCATTGGCTGAACAGGGAAGGGAACATGAACAGGTTCATACAGGTATCATGTGGGCAACCAGACCCTTCCCCAGGGCTTCTGAAAGTGGAACCAGAATTCAAAGATTAAGACCAAAAAAGAATGAAACACCATGGGCTACAAAGGAACTCATTTTCAGAAGTGGGTAACACTGGCTTGGAACTAGCATACTCAACATTGGTGATGTGTAAACATCTGTGAAGTAAGTAAGCCACTGAAAATTCTCCTCAAAGCTTAAGTACCCAGCTTGAGAAAGTTTGTTGATATTAATTTACATTGTGTATGAAAAAAAATTGTTGAGGAAAGAGGATTTTCCTTTATTTTAAAATGACAAAAGCCCATGTCTATTTACCTGAAGCCTCCATAAAACAAGCCAATGGAGTCTCATCACATCATTTGAGGAAGGGAAGATAGAATGAAGGATTGTGGAGTCAGGATAGAACAAGGCAGGCTGGTCTACCTCAGCTGGATCAGCCAAAAATTGATCATTAGGCCTTGGACAACTTCCTTGAGCTTTCCTCTCTTCTAGAATGATCTACACGATCATTCCAACTTTAATGTTGTATCGTCTCCCACAGTAAATTGATAATAGCAGCCTTTGTCATCATCATGTGTGACCAAAATCACCAATTCTTGGTCTTCACAGCAATGTGGTCAAAAGGAAGACTGCTGATCCAGTATTAGCTTCCTCTGCAGACTTGGGTTTACTTGGCTCTAATTTTAGGAAGTCAAGAATAATTTAATAGAGTGTGTGTCACCAAAAAGAAAAAAAATCACAAGAGTTTGTGAAAGCAGGGAGAAAATTGTAATAGCTTTGGGAAAATATTTATATTGATAATTTAATAAAAACTAAATAAATAATATGTTATTCAAAATTTAAAAATGTTTGAGCATTGTTATGGTTTAAAATGTATATATCCCAACTGGGCCTACTGGCTCATGTTGTAATCCCAGCTTTGGAGGCTGAGGTAGGAGTTTGAGACCAGCCTGGGCAACATAGTAAGACACCAATGCCAGCCACCACTACCAAAAAAATTTAAAAATTAGCCAGGGGTGGTGGTGCATACCTATAATCCTAGCTGAGCAGATTAAGCCCAAGAAGCTTCAATGAGCTGTGTGAGCTATGATCAGGCCACTACACTCCAGCCTGAGCAACAGAATGAGACCCCTTTTCTAAAAGAAAATAAATAAATAAAATTTAAACCAAAGCATTGCCTTTGTATTCTGCAATAATTTAGTTATTAAAAATATGTATAATGTTTATGTCCCTCCAAAATTCATATTGAAGCTTAATCCCAAACGCAATAGAATTAAAGAGGTGGGAGCTTTGGAAAGTGATTAAGTCATAAGGGCTATGCCCTTATAAATGGAATTAGTGCCCTCACAAAAGAGGTTTCAGAGAGCTTCTTGGCCCCTTCTCCTTCTGTCACATGAGGAGACAGTGTTCCCCCTCTTTGGATGGTACAGCAATAGGGGGACAGTTTTCCAGGTAGCTTAAAATCGACAAGATATTAATTCCCTAAAATGGCACATTGAAAGTTCAACCATTGAGGCCAGGTGAGGTGGCTCATGCCTATAATCCTAGGCAACCATCTTGGAAGCAGAAAGTCCCAACTAGACACCAAATCTGTCACCACTTTGATATTGGACTTTCCAACCTTCAGAACTGAGAGAAATTGATTTCCTTTTTTTTTTTTTTTTCATAAATTATCCAACCTGTGGTATTGTGTTATAGCACTAGGAAAAGACTAAGACAGAGACTGATTTAGAAACTGAGAGAAAAAAATCCTCTTATGAACAACATTTCCTTATTATAAAAGCAGACTTGTTATAGAAAATATGACAAATACAAAAAGTATTAATTTATAAAGCCACTGCTGACATTTTGCAGCATAAATTCAGCTAAGCACACATAGTGCTATTGTCATACAGCACACAGACACACAATAACAATGAACACCACTCAGTAAGATACCATCACACGCCAACATGAACACAGCTGTGAGACACTGATATACCAAGGTTATGAAACCTTACCAAGTTGTTTGCACAGTGCTGCCAATGTACACACACAGTGGCACGTTCTCAAACTCAATCATCAGAACTCATGAGGACAGCTTTCATGGTCATTTTAGAAAAAGAGTTCCAAGGGCTGGGTGTGGTGGCTCAAGCCTGTAATCCTAGCTAGCACTCTAGGAGGCCAAGGCAGGTGGATTGCTTGAGCTCAAGAGTTCGAGACCAGCCTGAGCTACAGTGAGACCCGATCTCTAAATATAGGTGGGCATTGTGGTAGGTGCCTGCAGTCCAAACTACTTGGGAGGCTCAGACAAGACGACTGCTTGAGCCCAATAGTTTGAGGTTGCTATGAGCTACAACACCATGTCACTCTACCCAGGGTAACACAGTGAAATTCTGTCTCTAAAAAGAATTCCAAAATTGCTTTGAAGTGTGGCTTGGATGCTGGCAGAGGTGCATAGTTTTCCAAGGAGAGTACCTTGAAGAAGTCCCTAATGATAGTCAGCAATGAGGTACATAGTGCATTTTCTAGGATGCGTTCATGACCTTAATTGTTAGACCATTTCCAGCAGTATACAAGAATATTGTTCCAAAAAGTCCAGATGGAACCAGTTGCACCTCGGATGTGCAATTCTACAGCAAAAACTAGTGTGAATATAGAGGATGCCATGGGAAGCTAAGCCTCCCTCATGCCCAGCCACCAGATCATCCTTGATGCCACCTTGGAAAGAAGCAAAAGGAAACCCAACATACTGTGCATTAGCCCCAAAGAGACAGTTTTCCAGGTAGCTTAAAATCGACAAGATATTAATTCCGTAAAATGGCACATTGAAAGTTCAACCATTGAGGCCAGGTGAGGTGGCTCATGCCTATAATCCTAGCTCTCTGGGAGGCCAGGGTGGGTAGATTGCCTGAGCTCATGGATTTGAGATCAGCCTGAGCAAGAGCAAGACCCATCTCTATAAATAGCCAGGAGTTGTGGCCGGTGTCTGTAGTCCAAGCTACTGGGGAGGTTGAGGCAAGAGAATCACTTAAGTTCAGAAGTTTGAGATTGCTGTGAGCTCTGACACCATGACACTTTACCAAGGGCAACAAAATGAGATGGTCAAAGAAAGAAAGAAAGAAAGAAAGAAAGAAAGAAAGAAAGAAAGAAAGAAAGAAAGAAAAGAAAGTTCAACCATCCACTAGTAACCCTACCACCCTTCCCTTTAATAAGTTAGGGACCCATGAAAACACTTGATCCAAAGCCAAAACATAGGAGGGCTGCATTTTGTTTATATATCTATGGTGTGTATGCATCATAACGAATTCTCATTGGTGAACATTTAGTATGCTTCCAATTTATTGTTGTTTTAAACAATACTATGAGGAATATCATATGTGTGTGTGTGTGTGTGTGTGTATCTGTATTTCAGTGAATTGGTCAGTTTTTTTTCCTTTGGATAATATCTCAGAAATGGAACCACTGGATTAAAAATTATATATTTTTTAAGATTTTTGATATCCTTTTCCAAACTCCTTCCAGTAAGGTTGGACCAACTTACAATTACACAGCAGTGTACTGGAAAATGAAACTTGATTCATCCTGAATGTTGGAAATCTCTTAATATTTCATAGGAAATTCTTTCTTTCACTAAATAATTGTTTTCATTATGTACCATATACATTGAACACAGGTCCAAAGTGAACAAACTAGGAAGGAATGATACTAGCTTAATAATGAATAATGGTATTCTTGTAATACTATATAAGTATTTAATAAGAGGTTCTATCTTAGGAGCAGTAGAAGGAATACTGCACTGAAACCCAGAAACACTACACTTAACAGCCACTTCTGACAGTAGACAGCTGTGTGGCACTGGATAAACCAAAGCAGAAATAAGGGATGGAGTTAAGTTCATTAATTTCTTGTCTCATAAGGTATCAGAAACCTTAATGATAATATATTTTATCATATTCATTTGCTCCAAAGATACTACCCAGAAGACTGAGCCATGCATGATTGAAACAGAAAACTCGAAGGAGAAAAAAAAAGTTTCACTTTCTACTGTCACCAAATGATCTCTCTAGTAACCATATTATTAATGATTCCCTTATGCAAGATAGCAACTGCCGGCTTAAATTCAGATGGATGACTGTAGCTAATGCAAAATTTTCAGCATCATTTCACTTAAATTCAAAATTTAAATTCAACAAACATGTATAGTGCCAGGAGGTATTTCATGTGAAGAATGTAAAACAATGACCCAGTTCTGAAGAAGCTGACAACATAGTTAAGTCATTTTCTCATGGTAGCGTTTCAACATAAAATAGTGTCTACTTAAAATAATAAAACAGAATACTGAGACCAATCTTATAATTTAAGAAAATTTCCAACCCATCTAAAAATTGAGGCTCTCTTTTAAAAGTTACTTGCAAATGTTTCTTAATATTTAATATGTTTGCATATATTATAATTAAATAATTTTAAGGGATCTGAATTGTATGCAGCCACATGTGTGTGTAAGTTTATATGTATATAAAATATATATAAAACCTTATGAATAACCTGCACTAAACTTAGTTTAACTGTGCATTTAATAAAGCTTCAAACTTTCAAAATTAGCAGAGAAATATGATTGACATTAGAACAGAAACATGTTATAAAATACAATTACTTAATTTTTAAAATTAACTCCACATAATAACCTAATACACTAATGATTAAGTAATATGTAATTAAGTTATAGTCCCTGCCACTTGGTCATCTAATCATAAAAGCAAAACATATTTTTATAAACAAATGAAATAAATACAAAATCTATTAATTAAATGTGTGGTTGGAGTTAAGAATAAACATTGAGAATAAAAATTATCTATTTGCACAATCTCTGTAATTAAAAAACAGGTTTATGATGAAGTGCATAATTATTATATTAGTATAGTATAGAGTAGTTGGTGTGGCTCGGTGCCTTAGCTTGAAAGCTGGCTCTGGCACTTAGCAGCTATGATGAACAACCTCTCTAAGTTTATTTCTTCATCAGTAAAATGACGATAATAATAGTGCCTACTTCAGTGGGTTGTTGTCAGAATTTAAAAAGTTAATGCACAGGCAATACTTACCATCACCCTTGACAACTGGAAAATCCTAGGCACTATTATTATCTAGCCAGTTTGGAAAATCGTCAGTTTCATGCATAATTAGATATTAAATCAGAATTATATGATGCCATTTGTACAACCGAGTTCATCCCCTTGATTGGTAGGCAAAATATAAGAATGCAAGCAGTATGTATTATTTTGGTGAAAGTCTTGAACAGTTTTCACAAACGAGTTACCCTTTCAGTTCAAAGAAAATCAGGGTGCTGCTACTGAAAGTTTCTGCCAGTCTCACGTGCAAACTCCTGTAGCAAACTAATTCTGAGGATTGTGGGCTCATGCTTCCAAAAGAGAACTCACATAGATGGGTTCTTGAATGGCAGACAACAAAATAAAAATTTACTCTGGCTAATGTAAAGTGAAGACAATTTGTTGGCAGGATATTATATTAGGATCACAGGATATTTTCAGGAGATCTGTAAAACCAGATTTGGAGCCAAGTGGGTTCTGGCAGGTGCATAAGAGCTCACGGAGGACCCCTCATCGTTGTAGGAATCACCCAGCAGCTTACCTGTGCAGGGGACTTACCTTTCTTTTCCTCACCCTTTCCTCCATCTGTTTGTAGGGTTTACCTTGCACACCTATCTGTAGTAGGCTGGAGAAAGGAAAAATTTATCTCCTGGGACCACTCTGGTAAGAAAGACACCCCTGAATACCAGTCCCACAACACAGTGCAGAAGCAAGCTTTGAGAAGTGTGAATGAATCCTGGACAGACTCAGAACGAGAGACTGTCACGGTCAAATACATAAAGAATCCACAGAATGTCATGAAGCTGAAATATAATTCCATTAACATAACTGGGAGAATACAGATATAAACTCCAATTTAGGGAGCTTTAACAATCACAATGCCTTGAAGTATTCACATTTGAGGAGGGTACCTAAATCCAGAAGATAGTTACAAACCAGCAGTTGTAACATTTTTAGGATTAAATAATACCATGTCTATGAAATTCCTTCATAAAATACAGCACACTATGTGAATGTAAAGAGACAGCGGTACCAAGAGATGTCTGTTAGAAAAGCAGACACCCCATTTACATGCACTCAGTTAGAGATAAGACATTCTTTTCCTCCATTCGTTTTTCCCTATCTACCAGCTCTCCTCCCTTTTGACAATATCATGTTTTAATCACAGCAAAAGGGGAATTTTGAGAAAGTCTTTCAAAGGATATATATTTTCAGCGTATTCTAAGTACACACCTCCCGTATTATAAAGCTATTCATAAAGTAATTCCCTTCCAGGATGAACTGACAGTGCTCAGGTATCGCAGAGAAAGAACTTAAGAATGGGTAATGTTTTCTAATGAGCTCTGTCTCTGAAGTAGCAATCAAATAGGAATTCAGGGAATGTTCTGACATTAGTATTAAAAGGACTAATTCCTTTGCATCTGTTAAATTCACAGTGATTAACTTTTCAGTGCTGACATTGTCAAATTTCCAGGAAATGTTTTCCTCACTTAGTTTCTTTTGTCTGAAAAGTGAAGCTATCATTGAAATATTTCCAAGGAAATCCTAACAGAGATCTTTATAGACAGAGAGGTAATTGCACAGACAGAATGAATCGACTCTAAGTCTTTGTACATGCAGAAAAGCAAATAAAATTCCAAGATACTGAAGTTAACAGTTCTGGGTTTGACTGTAAAGCCACAGAGTAATGAATATGCTTAATAGTGAAAAAGAAAGGGATATAAAGCAAGTTAAAGCACACCTTTTCAAAGCAACATTAAAAAGCTACACATTTTACTAAATATTAAAGACTTCAGATGAAACAAAAGTTCCTAAAAAATGGGGGAAAAAGTCCTACTCATTTCCTTAAGAATGTCTTGTAACATGTAGGATGTTCTAATTCTGATAACGTTATAATTAATAATTTATTATTTTCAATTTTGATCTCTTTGTATGCCTTTATATTTTGTCTGAGACATCCTTGCCTACTGTGCATTGTTAGAGATAGTCTCCAACTGTAATCCTAGCACTCCGGGAGGCAGAGACTAGTGGATTGCTTGAGCTCAGGAGTTCGAGACCAGCCCGAGCAAAAACCAAACCTCTGTCTTCATTAAAAAATAGCCAGGAGGGTGGCACCTGTGGCTCAAGGAGCAAGGAGCCGGCCCCATATGCTGGAGGTGGTGGGTTCCAATCCAGCCCCAGCCAAAAACTTCAAAAAAAAAAAAAAAAAAAGCCAGGAGTTGTGGCAAGAACTTGTAGTCCCAGCTACTTGGGAGGCTGAGGCAAGAGGAATGCTTGAGCCCAAGAATTTGAGGTTGCTGTCAGCTGTGACACCACAGCACTTTAGCCTGGGTAATAGATTGAGACCATCTCAAAAAAAAAAAGAGATAGTCTTTTTTTTATTTTTAGAACTGTGCAACTTTTGCTTTTGCCTTAGACCCTTGGTCAGTCTGAAAGTATTGTCTGTATGTGCGTAATAGAAGTGCCACAATTTTCATCAGGATATTCAGTTGGTCTAGAGTCTTGAGGCCACATGTGGCCTTCTGGATCCTTGAGCGCTACTTTTTGACTGAATGCTAATTTTACAGAACAAATCCTTTTAATAAAGGATAAAAGTTTGGATTTGGTTGAAGGGTAGGCCTTGGGGATCTGGGGAGCCACACATGGCCTTGAGGCTGCAGGTTACTCACCTCTGTACTAGACCAGTCTGTAATCAATTTTCCTTTTTACTTCACTGAATTGTTTTGTGTCCTTGTTGAAAATTAATTGAAGTATATGTGTGGGTCTGTTTCTGGGCTCTTATTTCTTTCCTAGGTCTATTTTTTCTAACATTACATTATACATCACTGCTTAATTATTGTGACTTTACGGTAAGTCTTATAATCAGGTAGTGTGAACCCTCCAACTATACTCCACCTGTATTTTTCTTTTGCAAAATGTTCTCAGCTATTCTAGGTTCTCTGCATTTTCATACACTTTTTAAAATCAGCCTGTCCATTTCCTTAAAAAAATTCTGGAGCAGAGCTATCATCATCACTTCAACACTAAACATTCTAGCTCTGGACTTTTCTAAGAGGCAGAAATAAAACATATCTTATTTAAGCCTCTTTTGTTACGTATCTTTTGGTTACTGAAGACCAGACTAATCCTAATGGATATAAGCTTTGACTGGTTCTCATGAACCACTTGCCAAGCCCGGGACCAGCTAGTCAAGAGTGTACGAAGCTCAGAGGTGGCCCTGAGCTGACTATGGCAAAAAGTTGGGAAACCAGGGCATAAGAGCTAGAAGCTGAAAGGATGCTGGCTAGGTCAAACAGCATATATTCACCATTCCCACTAATGTAGCCTGGAACTAAGCAAACTTGAAGTTACACACATCTTGATTTGATTTTTGTTTTTTTTTTCATTTGACAAAACTGTTTTGGAAAATCCTCATTCTTTTTTTTTTTTTTTTTTGAGACAGAGTCTCAAGCTCTCTCCCTGGACAGAGTGCTGTGGCATCACAGCTCACAGCACCCTCAAACTCTTTGGCTTAAGCAATTCTCTTGCCTCAGCCTCCCAGGTAGCTGGGACTACAGACGCCTGCCCCAACGCCCCACGATTTTTTGGTTCTAGATGTCATTGTTGTTTGGCAGGCTCAGTCTGGATTTGAACCTGCCAGCTCTGGTGTATGTGGCTGGCCACCCTCCTTGCTGAGCTACAGGCACCAACCCCTCATTCAGTTTTAAACTGTGCTTCTACCTATGGGTAGACACTGTACTACTCAAACAACAGGGTTAAACAGAAATAGGAAGGTACAGATTTTCAGACTGTGGGGTCAAGATTAGGAAGTCAGTACTGTGAACTTGGCCATGTGTCCAAAGCCCAAAGCAAAACCCCATCCAGTCTCCCTGTTAATGCCTACGACACCACATGAGCATTGAATGTGATGCTGAGATATGACTCAGTGATCCAGTTGGCAGTAGATCTAAATTCCTTGGAAATGGCTTCCAGCCTGATCCAACTCTCCTCTGAGCTGATTGACTGATGTTGGCAGCGCAGCTAGGGCATGAGGAAGGGAGTCAGCCTCATCCTTAAATGACACGGCTGCTTCAGGAGCATCAGGGCTCCGTCTCGGATGGAGCTTGGCCGCTTGGCACTGGTGTTCTGAGGATTATCACCTGTTCTTCCTTCTTTGCCGGCCTGTGATTCCTCAAATCACTACCTAATGCCTTCTCAAGTGTTAGAATCAGAAAGGACCTCAGAGATCAGGAGAATACCAACCCCCTCCTTGTCAGATGAAGAAACTTGAATACTTTAATTTTTTAAGTATGAGTTAACTTCCTTGCCCTCAAGAATGAAATCATCTTATTTTGTGTTTATCTTGGGTACTTCCCAGGCTTTTTGTTTTTCCTCTGAAGTCATCCATACAAGTGTTTTTCAACCTTTTTTATCCCCATGGCACACTTGAACCTATAGTTAAACTTCCACGCACAGTTAAATTATGTTGGTCAAAAAAAGAGTAAAATATATGTGTATACTTGTGCTTTGAACTTCTTTAAAAATAATTTAATTAATGATCTTTAAAAAAATTTGTGGGCTGGGGCAGTGCCTGTGGCTCAAAAGGGTAGAGCGCTGGCCCCATATGCTGGAGGTGGTGGGTTCAAACCCAGCCCTAGCCAAAAACTTAAAAAAAAAAAATTTTTTTTGTGGGCCAGGCGAGATGGCTCAGGCCTGTAATGCTAGCACTTGGGAGGCCGAGGTGGGTGGATTGCCTGAGTTCATGGGTTCAAGACCAGCCTGAGCAAAACCTCGTTTCTAAAAAGAGCTGGGTGTTGTGGAGGGCGCCTGTAGTCCCAGCTATTGGGGAGGCTGAGTCAAGAGAATCACTTGCTTCTCATGGCATATCACCTGAAAACCGCAGATCTATACTAAAGCCCTTCTTATGTACTATACCTTAAAACAAATGAAATTGGAAGACCAAGGAAGGACGTCAAGTGTTAAGCTATATTAAGGACATAATCTTATATTCAATTTAAAGCAATTAATCTGAAGGGTTATCATTAATCTGATAGTACTGTTTTAACTAAGAACCTACCTATCTGTAGCCCTGTACCAGAAAGCATAGAAATGGAATTAAATGGACAAAAACCCTGACTTTGGATGTATAATACCACATAGGTTGCTTTAGGTCAACAGGAATTGCTATTTCTAATAAGCGTCACCTGTCCTTTCTCCTGTGTCTTCAGATGCAGGTAAATCCATGGACATTGGAGTATTCTTCTTAGACAGTTGCAAGCCCAACGGGCAGCTTGGACTATGGATGGAGGCCATATCAGAGCCTATTTAGGAAATGAGAGAGCTTCATGCACTTTACTTCCTCTCTACCTTCTCAATGGCTCATATCAACAAGAGATGGACCATGGCTCCTTTCTTTATAAGCTCAGCATCAAGTTCATGATTACTAGCAAGGAAAAAAGAAAATAAGACTTTATGGAAAGGCAGGGAACAGTGGTTCACGCCTGTAATCCTAGCAATGGAAGATCACTTGAGCTTAGGAGTTCAATACCAGTCTCAGCAAGAGGGAGACCCCATCTCTACTAAAAATTGGAAAATTAGCCAGGCATCATGGTGGGTGCCTGTAGTCCCAGCTACTCAGGAGGCTGATGTAAGAGGGATGCTCGAACCTAGAAATTTGAGGTTGCCGTGAGCTAGGCTGACACCACGGCATTCTATAATAGACTGAGGCAACACAGTGAAACACCATTTCAAAAAAAAAGACTTTATGGAATGTCATTTTATGCCCATCTTCTCTTCTTGATATATTTTATTGTTTCTAATCTATTTTATTTAGCAATATAATTTGAATTTTTGTTAACCACTTTGAATCCTTTATTCAGTAAGGTATTATTTATATTATATAATATATCAATTAATATAATTCATGTGAGTACATATAATTTGGAGGGGTATAACAAAAAGAGAATAAGCTTTATAATCAACCCACCCTGCTTTAAATCTCTGTTCTGCTCCTCAGCACCTATGTGAGGAGGATGAGTTATTTCACCTGTCTAAGATTGAGTTCTTGCACCTTGAAATAGGAATGAAAATATGCCTACCTGAGAAAAGATCATTGGAACTGGAGGTATAGTACTGGTGAAATTCATTGTATGTTGCCAGTCACCCAGTAATCACCCACATATCATTAGCCAGACTTATTTATGAAGCAGGTCATCTTCAACGTACTCACAGATAATTCCATCTTCAAACAGGATTGAGCATTTCCTGCCAAGTTACTGGGGATGAATGGAACAATATCAACACTCCACTGTTCCCCATCCCAATGCAAAAGTGCAAATGTCACCATCCCTAAGGTGTCACCTTCATATAGGGAGGGAGGGAAACAGAAAGAAAGGAAGGAAAAGGAGTAATCAGGGGAGTCCCCTGAATTAATCCTAGCAATGGCCAAGCCAACAATGACTGGCTCCTATATGCCTTTTTATGGCCAGGCCAGTGCCAGTCTCGGCATCAACTGGGAACTTATGAGAAGTATAAATCAGAATCTCTTACTGTGAGATCCAGGAGTCTGAGATTTAAAAAGCTCTCTAGGGGATTCTTGAGAAACATCACTGGAGAATGTTAAAACTAGGAGGTACCTTTAGTGACCTGCCAGTCCAGATGGAAGAGGCCAGTGACTCCCCCATCCCAGGCCAGATTCAAGCCCCAGGATTATACATTTGGAACTATAAAATGACTTTTTAAATGCCTGTTTTTACATTCTGAATAACTTTCCAGGTTATCTTTCAAAATCAAAAATATTGGTAACACTGAAGCTGCTCTTCCACAAGGCCACATTTTGAAGAGTCACCTAGCAGTGCCCCTCTGTAGAAGTATTATAGAACTCTCTAGTTTGCTATAGTCCCCACCACTCCCAATTATTCACATCTGGTCCACACTGCCCACCACTAATCCTTCTCAGGCCTATGAATGTTTTTGTTGGCAACTCGTGATCTAGTTTAACTCCTCTACCCTCTAATTCAGAAATACGAACTTAGGATCAGAGAGGGTAGGCAAATTCAGTTAATAAGAAAGGTACTAGGCCAGGCGCGATGGCTTACACTTGTAATCCTAGCTCTTGGGAGGCTGCGATGGGTGGATTGCTTGAGTTCATGGGCTTGAGACTGGCCTGAGCCAGAGCGAGACCTCATTTCTAAAAATAGCTGGGCATTGTGGCAGGGCCTATAGTCCCAGCCACTTGGCAGGCTGAGGCAAGAGAATCTATTAAGCCCAAGAGTTTGAGGTTGCTGTGAGCTATGATGCCACAGTACTCTACCAACGGTGACAAAGTAAGTCTCTGTCTCAAAAAAAAAAAAAAAAAAATGAGGGTGGTGTCTGTGGCTCAAAGGAGTGAGGTGCTGGCCCCATATACCGGAAGTGGTAGGTTTAAAGCCAGCCCCAGCCAAAAACTGCAAAAACTGCAAAAAAAAAAAAAAAGAAAAGAAAGAAAGAAAGAAAAAGAAAAGAAAGAAAGAAAGAAAAGAAAAGAAAAGAAAAAAGAAAATTACTAAATAATGTATGATATGAATAGTGGCTATCATTACAACATAATTTGTTAAAAAGAAAAACAATTTGGACCAGAAGGCTAGCTTTATGATACTTTTCTATACTACGGTTCTGTACCTTTTCCCCTGGTCAATAACCTTCACATTCACTTTTATCTCCCACATCACCAGGTTATTGGAAAAAGGGAGGCAACAGTGTAATTTATTGAGTTTCACAGAGGACAATCAAAAAGACAAACACTTTTGCTCGTATCATGACTGGATCTCATGTTGGTGTTCCATAGTCAAGGTGTCTCATTTCTAACAAACACCAGAAATTACACTTGTGACTAGCATGCTTGCCTCCCTGAAAGAAGAATTTTCTCAGGTGAATATTTAAAAAGTTTCCAGGTGGTTCTATTTTATGCAACCAAATTTAAAAAACAATGGCTTCCCAACTCTGATGTAATTATCTTTTATTTGTCACCTTGACAGATGGCATGATAGTTTTTACCAATTTTTTTAAATTATTGAATTATAAATTCTTTATGTTGAGCTAAAATCCACTACCTGTAATCACAATTTTCTAACCATTTCCCTCTGCAACCCTTTGAGGACATTTTGCACATCATCACCCAACTCTCTCTCAGCTATTCTTTAAAGTATATGGTGCCTGGAACTGGAATTCATCCTGGTTACCATCCTCAAGAGGTAATACTGAGATTCATCCTTTACAGAAACCATATTCTGTGCTAGGCCTAGAGCTAAGAAACTTTGGATCCCTTCTCTCATATTCTCAGTAAGCCAGAGAAGTGAATTTTATTACCCATTTGTTAACTAGCAAAGCAAGCCAGAACTAGGACCAAGGCAATCACCCTAGTAAAAGCTAACCTGCCTAGCACAATTTGGTAGCTAAATCTGGGTACATTTTTTAAAGTGGCAGCTTCCTGGTCTATAACACTGTATTTCCAGGCTTAAAGTTAATTTTTAAAAGTCTTGGCATACTTTGTTCTATACCCAATCTCATATCTAGCTGCCTGGAGGATCAACCTTGCAAGATGCTCACAACAGCCTGCTGGTCCCATCACATGTGTCCACCTGTAAGTGGGGACATTGGGGGACTCCCTTGTTAGGCCCTTCAATGTGACAGGAGCCCTGATGATTAGGGAAGAGAACAGCTAAGTATTCACTCATGAGGAGTTTCTTGAAGGGCTAGGTGGCTGTTGCTATCCATGAGTTTTAATTACTAAAATGTGTGCTATATATGAGACGGTTAAAAAAAAAAAAAAGTAGGGGCGGGCAGAAAAGAGTTTGGGGGTTTTCTTTTGTCTGGATTTTGCCAGTCCCTGTTCTTTCTGTTTTCCATCTTCCATGTTAAAATAATAATAAACAAATATTTAATCTGAAAAGGAACTATAGCCTATAATTTCAATGAATACTCCTCCAAATAATGACTAAGAAGTTCAGGTGGTCTGGATTTCACCATTAGTGTTCATATTATTTTTACATCAAATCTACCAAAAAGGGAAGGCATCATAAATACCCTGTACATGCTTTGGGGTCAGTGCATATTTATCAATATAATGATTAATTTTAGTAATGTTACAGATTTCCACTAGGATCCACTACTTTACGGTTCTGCATCTTTTGGGACAAAAATTCTACTGAGAATGCATCTTCCGCATAGATATGACTTTTACACTATTTAGAGAATTGAGTCAACCTGTTAAACAGGTTACATCCAAAACAGGGCTTCAAATTTTGACATAGAGCTAGCCAATGTATATAATACACAAAAGAAAATTAAACGTGAAGTCCAATTTATGCTTTTACTTTTAAATAGCTAATACAAATTGATTTCTTTTTTAGAAAGTTAAGTGCTTTGAGAATACAACCCCAGTAAAAACAGTTTGCAATCACTTGATTTATTTCATATTTTGCCACCCTGCCATTATTAAATTAATTCACCTTCTAATAAAATAATTCTTAATGTTGAGAAAATACAGATAAGTAGAGAGAAGCTTTAGTAAGAAATCAGTATTAAAACTAAATCCTTTTTTCTCATTAAAGAAGATACAGTCGATTTAATTAATGCACATTAATCCCTAGTTGACATTAAATTCATCTAAAAATCTAAACTCATATAGATTATTAACACCAAGACATAAAAAAATGTTTAAAGTGATTAATATATAGAAGAAACACATTTCCAGAGGTTCATGCGATTACATTTTAAAATGTTCTGTAGATGAACTAATTATTTGAGGTGATTTCTTCAGTTTATTGAGTACTTTTGATTTAGAAAAAAAGAGAAGATCAGTAATGTATCTTGTCTGAGAAAAATATTAGAAAATTTTACTACTGTATTGATTTTCAGTTGATATTTCCCTCCACATTAAAGTTAGCACAGTATGAAATTGACCCCCAAATTATCTTCATACTTATATCATTTTAATTGTTATTTTGAAAGAAGACTGTGTATTTTGTAACTTTCTGATTTTTTTTGTTACTTTTTCTAGAAAAGGGAAATTATTATAAACCAATGAATGGTTCACCCCAGCATTTGTAATCCATTCTAGATTATAATGCTATTTTATTAAAAACATCTTTCTTTATGAACTTATTTTGATTGGACAGTTAGAACATACCAATCTCTACGAAGAGATGTAAAGGGTATTGGAAATTTAAGACGAGGGGAAGGTGGGAGGTAGCTGAGAGGTAAAATCTTACCTCATGGGTGCAGTGAACAACCATAAAGGTAACAGGTACATTCAAAGCCCCAATTTAGGTTCAGTGCCCATAGCACAGTAGTTACAGCGCAGCTACATGCACTGAAGGTGGAGGGTTCAAACCCGACCTGGGTCAGCTAAGCAATAATGACAACTGAACTTCAACAACAAAAAAAAATAGCCAGGCAATGTAGTGAGTGCCTGTAGTCTCAGCTACCTGGGAGGCTGAGGCAAGAGATTTGCTTAAGCCCAAGAGTTTGAGGTTGCTGTGAGCTGTGACGCCACAGAACTCTACCAAGGGCAACATAGGGAGACAAAAAAAAACAAATATTTTAAACATTATACAAGGTATCCATGTAACAAAAACATTTGTTCCCTTTTAATATATTAAATTTTAAAATGCTAAAAAAGTAAATTAAAATTTTTGTTTAAAAAAAGAATACACTGCCCTCTGTAAGTATATGCTAAGTGACGTGCTTTTATTGTGGCTTTATGAATCTGTTTTCAGGCTATAAATCACTTACAAGAAGGCATCATGTATTTTAACGCTAATTTTAAATTAAATTCTCATCCCTGGTCCATGAAGATCAACCAACTTTGATTCATGAGCTCCTTCATATAAGGATCAAATCTTCCACCAGGGCAAGGCAAACAAAACAAAATAACCGTCTTTTCCAGTGTACCCTGAAGTAAAGAACTTACCTTTCCCATTAAATAACAAGAAATAGACTTGTATTTTATCCAGCTTTTCAATTTAATGATAAGCTCTAGAGCTAATTAATTTAATAGACTACAAGATGCCAATTTTCTTTATTTACCTTTTTTGTCTTGATAAACATTAGTGTGCTTGAATGGACACTTCTGTTTTCCTGGGAGTTTCAAAGCTTCCTTTCATGTACGTGAAAAATGGCTAAATATGTCAGGGTTTATCAAACAGAGCCTTGCTTTTTTGGCTGGTCCCTTTCACCTTATCTAGCAAACACATTACCCTCTCCATCAAAATGTGGCAGAGCAAACACTGCCCTGGGCCCGCAGACACACCCAGAGCCACCTTTAAGCAGCCTCCAGCCTCTTTAAACTCAGCTAGAAAGCTGATTAGGTCCCAGATCTTTGGGCGTTATCTTATTTTTGATAGCTGTGCTATGAAAAAGCAATAAAGGAAAGCTGTCTAATAGGAAAGCAAGTTAAAGTGTCTGCTCACTTAAGAGCTGTACTTAAAGAAAGAAAAAGAAAAGAACTATGCAAACTAATTTAACTATTTGCTAAATCTCAAAAGGGAGCAATGTTTTCAAACAAAAAGAATTTACGTGTGAGCTAAAGGAGCATCCCGATATGTTCGTAAATCTCAGTATTCATATACAGGAAACAACAAACACTAGTGTATTTTTCGTTCTGAGGATGTTCTAATATCTTTATGGAGTGCCTTTTAGGAAACTTTGAAAAAAATCATTGGTCCAAATATGAGAAAACTCACTCCAAGGCTGGGGAGCAAGTGTGATACTCATGATGGATGTTATGTTATGTATCATTCACTAAAGACTACTTTACTCTCATTTAAAAGGGTGAGTTAGTTAAGTAAAAAGTAAGAAAATATCTAACACTGAAGCTGAGTCTAAACATCGAACATTTGATATCAAATAAAACAATGGCAGAGATTTAGGAGGCATGGAAACACATTTCCAGCTTCTCAGAACTTCATGCATTTTTGGTGTTTATATGGAATGGAAACAGATGGTTTTACAACACTGAACATGTTGGAAAGGAAAGATGTGAGTAGGATGCAGAACGATGCTTTAAAGAGAGAAGGGGTATGACTCAAAGTGGCAAGGTCGACATGAACACGTGTCAGAAAACACCAGCTCCTGTCCAGCCTGGTTTGCAGGAGTTAGTTCGCAGTGACTAGCAAACTATTCATTCCTAAGGTTCTGCCGTCTAATTGTAACAAAATTGAGTCACATTCTGTATCCACGTAGGTTGACCTGGAGAGAAGGGGAAGGTGCTTTCAGCTGCCTTTCAAACCCTCTGGTTTCACTTCAGCTCTGATCTCAAGTTACTATCCAAACAGGCAATAGATCAGCTCAAACACAGAAAGAAGGACACTTCATCACAGAGGTAACCCTGATACCATTCCTAGTTGAAATTGGTTTTGTCTTAATTTCAAAAGCCAACACGTAAGAAAGAAAATCAAACATTGAACGATTATTTCATCCCATGTATTTTTGCCTCAAGATCTTTATTTTTTTTTTTAAATCAACATTCTAACATATTATCAAGACACATCTCTTTCTATTAGAAATAAACTTAAATTTAGACAACCTAATTAAAACCAGTACCTGGCACATACAGAATTCATATCATAAAACCCAGAGGATATAGTAAGATATATTGTGATAAACTCAGGCGCTCAGCATAAGGCAAAGATGAGGAAGGACATTGGCTTCCTGACCAAATAAAGTGTCTGTCACATCACTGTTGGTCTTTTAGAAGCTTTTGGAGGTGTTTTCCTGTAATTAGGTGTGTGGACATTTTGGTGGCTTTCCCACAATTCCCCAACCTCCATTTTAGGTTGGCATTTACATTGGGGCTATTAAGTGTGTGTGAAAGAAAGGGAGAAAGACAGTGATCACTTTATGTCTCTGTGAAGCTCCAGCACAGTAAGGATTTGAACAAATCTGCAGATTTGCAGGTTTTTGAGCAAAGTCTCCAAAGTACCACTTCTAATTTACAGTTTAAGTTTAGGACAAAAATGCTGGTGTCAATAAAAATATTAGCCGCACATTTAATAGCTGATGCACAATGCATGTATAGAAATTATGGCACCGTAGGCATGCTTTAGGAACTTCACGAGTTAAGTCACTTAATCTTTGGAGTAGCCCCTGCAGTAGGTTCTGTAATCATTTCACTAGTTGATAAAATTGAAAGACAGAGAAATTAAGTAACTTGCCCAGAGCCACACAGCTAGGAAGTGGCCAAACCTCAAAGAAGTTAATGTGTATGTGTTTTTATGTATGAGCATGTATTAAATATGGTCAAAGTGGCCCCTTGAAAATAAATAGGACCTCATTCAACTTATTTGACACCCCAGGAGACTATATGTGAAATTATTTTCTTCATTATCATGGGTCATGTATACAATAGTCTATTAAAGAACCCTGGTAGTGGATAACTTTAAGAGATTTATTTTCGATGCAAACCAATGATTTCGAAAACATTTTAGAAAATGATCACAAATAGATTCACACAGTATCTCAAAATATCTTTAGTTTATGTGCATAAAATCTGTAGATTTTGTTAATCAGAAGTGGTTTTTTTCTTTCACCTTGTTTGGTCTCCCTTAGTGCCCTTGGATGCTGTTGAGTTGTGAGTAAATATTCTCTTCCCAACCTGCCTTTCACTTTCTCTCTGGATATTGTGTCTATACTTACTTTTGATAATGGCTGTTTTCTCAGCAGAAAGATAGATACATCTCCTGGAGTTTTGTAAATACTTTTGTTTTTATCATTGGACATCATCTAAAAAAAAAAATAGCAACATCTAGGGGTAAAAGGAGTTGCTGAAGATGCTATCATCAGCAAATAAAACATGCTATCAGGATCAGACATGGGACAGTAAGAGACAGGCTTCAGTGTCAACACAATTAACAGACATTCCAAAAAAAAAGTATTAACTGGAATGAGAGGTGTGTATCTTTTACATAAGGTACACAATCAAGCCAAAAGGTACAATTTTGTAAATTATATTTGAGAGTAAGGAAGACAGTTTTAATAATCAGCTCTGCCATCATCTCCATCACTGGGTACATAAGAAACTTTACCCCCAATACTAACTTAAGAGCTGAAAGAGAAAAAAAAAAAAAAAAAAAAAAAACCTGCTTTAGGTGTGTTGACTTAGTTGGGGCAATTATGCACTTAACATCTTTTTTATATGCTTTAAATCCCCATCCTCCATTGTAGCATTATACACACATGCAATTAACCACCTTGGTAATGACCTTCCCAACTGATCTAGAATGAAAAAATAAAACTCTAATGGAAAAGGGATACCTACAAGTGCTAAGATTGCCTTTTCAGGCTTCAAGAGTCTCTAAACGGTAAATGTAAAGACATCAAACCCCAAAAACAACATCTCTATCACTGGAAATAAGGACAGTTTTGAAATTTCACTTTTGCACACATATAAAACAACAAAAAAATTTTGCTAGTCAGCATAATAGTCATTCAAGAAAGTACACAGAAAAATGTGTCCCATTTTTATCCTAGTGAAAAAATTGATTTAATAAATACACATTCGTTAGTACATAAACATGTGCGCTTTGTTAATGTTAGCAAAAAAAAAACATTAAAATATCAAGGAAAAGGCTCCTTCGTTGTAGAAATCTCATAGGAAGTAATTGTTCATTGGTTATGCTCATTCAGATCAGAACGTTCAGAACTACTAAGATGTACCCAAATCACTGACATTAAATATTGAAAAGACACCAATATTATAAAACTTTATTCTGCATACTAAACAGTGTCACCTATTTAGAAAAAGCTTTCCATGGAGGTGATGGTGGGTCAGGGGTAGAATAAATCTAGTTTGCTGCCAAAGGAAGTCCCAAAGCAACCTGGGAAAAGTGTCTATGAAGAAGAATAATTTTGTCTGCCTTTCTACTGCTTCCACACCCCAAACCTGCTGTTGAAAGACAGTGAGAAGAGAGACGCCCACACTAGACCTTGTTCCCAGCACCACCCTACCCTTAAGCCACCCCCTAGTAAAGGATATGTTGTTCCAGCCACAGTTTTAAAATGAATAATCTCATCACACTTCAGGGAACTAGGGTAAATAAAGGTTGCGTGCCCTGTAATTATTAATTATACAAACTAAACCATCTCCAGAGGCGTTTAAAATATTTGTGGGTTGCAGGTGTAGAAAGGTTTCTTGGCAGTAGTTGTTCACAGAAATCTCTTACAGGAATTTTTTTAACCTAGTCTGTGATGCAGAACCCGCTGTGCTAAATTATGAACCAAAGGCTTTAGGGTGGGAACAATCAATCAAAATACCTGGGGTAGTGTGTAATGTGCATGCTCTTGTCAGCGGGAACAGGCTGCCCCTGAACACAGTCCCCCAGCAGGTTAAATAAATATGATACCATAGACAAACCGGCAGGATCACAGGGCTGCATCAATCAGCTGTTGATAAAATACAATCTTCCTTTAATACACGCTGAGAAAGTTATTTAACACTTACAAAACCTATATCCATTTCTTGTCTTTCTTTTTTTCTAAGTCTTCTTGGAAAGTGTAACTCTTAAAGGGCAAAGGGAAGACGTTGCAAGTTTGGGATGGGAGGGGGGCTAATTTTATGACGTCAAAGAAACAATGAGACACAACTATTTACCCAGGGGGTGTAAAAATGATCGCGGAACTAGCCAGAAGGTCGGTGAGAATGCAAACCACACCTGAAGCATGTCAACGGATCTTGAAAACGTGGATATTTTGTTGCAACAATTCCTGCAGGGAAACCCCTGGTGCATTTCAATTCCGCTCTTATTTCAGTTCATTTCAGCTCTGCAGTTTTCATGCGTCTGGAACAGATGAGAAAACTATTCTGGATTAATTGGGGGAAAAAATAACTGGGCAGGAAATAATTTAAAAGGAGGGAGCCCCCGTGAGCTTAAGAGAAAAGTGACCCCATAGAGCTGGTGTTGCTAGAGAGATTTTGTGACTTCACATCGGTGAAATTGGGAGGGAGGCTTCAGAGAAATGGGATGACGGCTGCCCCCAGGATGTTCGCGCCTGCGTGCCTCGCGCCTTCAGAAAAGTAACTCGCTGTGATTAAGTCCTTCGCTCTCCTCACTTTAAACAGGCAAAAATGAAAGAGGTGGGTGCAGGGACCTCTTACTTGATTTTGACTTTAACCTTCCCTCGCCCACCTTGCCGCATTTTAACCCGGGTTCCTCTCCTTTGCGGGAGCAGGTGGGGAGTGGCCGAGCGCGGGGGGAGGGCACGGCACGTTTGGGGAAGGAAAGTCCCTGGGAAGAGCTGACAGCCCATCACTTAACAAGTGAAGAGGAATGCCCCACCTAAAACTAAGCTCTCCTAAGTGCCGTCGGTACGACGTAAATGCTGGGAGTGAGGAAAGGCGTCGCCTGCCACTCAAACGGTACCTATCTTTCCCAGCCTAGTGAAATAACTCGCCCGTGCAGCTGCAGGTGTTGACGGCCACGTTTGTCAGCGCGTCGTGCCGCCCCGACCCTCCTCCGCTGCTACGGAGTCGGGAACTGCTGCGATCCGGGCGGCCGCAGGCCCAGCGACGCGGCTCCCGCCGGGGTTTACGCACAGCCTCTCCCCGGCACAGGCTGCGCTGGCAGCCGGGCCCAGGGTCCGCGAGTCCGCGCGTCACCGCAGACGGCCTCCCCGGGTCCGGCTGGCATCTAAGGGACCCACATGGGGGCAGCTCATGACCCCGCACAGCGCCGGAACCGGGGCGGAGGGGTGCCAGATGGAGCCGAGGCCCAGCCCGGTCCTCCTTCCGTCCTGTCCCCTCCCAGGCGCCCTCCTCAGCCACACGTAGGATTCTCAGGCCAGGACTGCGGGTGGGATCAAGGTGAGGCTGGGAAGTGGGAATCTGGCTGCCCTAAATAGCTTTCAATCCCAGAGGGCCGCTCGGGGTTCGTTAACACGAACAGAGAGGCTCTTTCTCCACCCCAAGGCCTCCTTCGGCAGCGATGACCAAGCTGTGGCGACTTGGGGAGGCGCTGGACCCCTTGTAACCTTTTTGGAGACTTGGCGCTTTCGAGAGCTCTTTACCTGAAACTGACACCGCAAGCACTCTCCGGGGGCCTGTTGGGCAGATGGAGTGGCAGGGCCAGGCGGGGCCTGTTGGCGAGACACGGGGACATTTGTCATGGGTGACCCGGCGCCTCGGCTTCTGAGCCCAGGCCGACGCGGGGAGGCCCGCGCTAATGTAATAAAGCGAGAGCGACAAGAGGAGAGGCCTCTCTTGCCCCGGGGCCGCCACATGCTCACTCCGTTTTACTGTCAGGGCTGGTGGAGGCTGTGGCTTCATTTCATATTCCATTAATATTTACAGCAGCTATTGAATTTCCCATTACAAAGTTCACCATACACACTGCTAATATGAAATTTTAATAGTATTGCGCACATTATGAAGAGGGGAGGAGGAGGGTCCTGGGGAGAAGTTGCCCTGGGAAGTTACCCACCACCCCAGCCGTTAAATATGTTCATTTGCAGCTATCACCATAAACACGTGAATCAGTAGGTATTTTATCAATATTGAAATCAAAAGTGAGTGAGGAAACAGAATGGATAACAAGCTCCCCGGCTAAGTGGAGTTTGTAAAGTTGTGTGTGTCAGGTTTGCCCTCCCTTACTGATGTTTCCATTTTTCCACTTTCCTGGTGTCCTTGGGAGAGAAGAACGAGGAGCAAACAAATGCTTCCAGGTTGTGTTGGAGGTGTGGCTGCAGCCAGTCCTAGGTGTGTGTGTGTGGGGGGGGGGCACAGCAGGTGAGGCAGGGGGAAAGCTCCTTCCCTGGTCCCAGCTGGTCTCCTGGTCTCCTTCCACCCAGCCCTCCACCATCCTCCAGCCTGGGGCCCAGAACTTCCCAAAGCTGCAGACCCCAAGGGGATGGAATTCTGCCAAGCTCTGTGAAGATGACCTATGTCCCCCTCTGTGAAATTTAACTTTTCAGGATTGGCACCTTAAGAGCAGGGGGCTTTCCAGGGAGAATGGTTGTCCTGGAGAATGTGGTTCCTTTTCCATGGGATGTGCCAGGGAAACAGGTGTTAACTTAGACTGAAAGGGGGACCATGAGGGAGACTTTGGCCTGGACACTTAGAAGTATTTGTGGACAAAGCCAGAGCCCAAAATGGCCCAGAATGTGTCAAACCCAGTGGGCCAGGCCACACTGAATGGTGAGGTTCAGTTTCTGTCTTTGGCCTCTCAAGGTTTAAACAGTGGAGCCACAAGGGCAAAATCCAGCTCAGAACACCCCTTGTGGCACAGAGGTGCAGCCAGGGGAGTGGCTGCCTCTGCAAGAGCTCTTAGGTAAGAGTGCATGAGGTGTTCACCTCCTAGTTGGTAGGAAGTAGACCTGAAGCCCTTTTGGGGCAGGTGCCCTGGTGCCACCAGCTTGTGGAGATGTGTAGCCCTTACCACTTTAGCTGTAAGAACATTCAACTTCCTGGAAGAGCCACCTGGTTCCATTGCCTCTGGCTTTTTGTACTTAACCTTGCCCTGGAGTGAGTAGATAAAATAAAAGGACAAACATTGTACTTACTTAGTTGGGGGTAGGGCGAGTCAGCACCAAGTTTTCTCATGCCCTGCTCACTCCTCCTCACACTCCTCCGAATGTAAATTAATGACAGAATTTTGAGCGGCACTGTGGTGTCTTAATAAGCTTCTATTTCCACAATGAGAGGACAATTTCTGAATCTTTAGGTTACTTTTCAGCTAACGGAAAATGACAGTGCCAGAAGGTAAAGATGGGTGACATTTCCACAGGAAGATCTGGTGTTGATTTTTTTTCCTGGGTTTTAAAAATTATTATTATTATTATTATTATCCCCCCCTTTGTGGGTATTTTTCGTGAAAGCCCCTAAATGTGTCATGCTTTGTCACATCCTCTGTGTGTGTTTTTAGAGAACATTTGAATAAAAGGCTCGATGCCAGGTATTGGTGACACAGGGGGTGGAATTTTCAGCGTTCCACAAAGAGTTGGCCGCCTCTATTTGCATAAGGTCAGAGTAGTGCTTCTGATAGAACTTTACCAGCGTCTCTGTCTCTTAGCAACACTCTTGCACTCTTGGTCCCTGCATTAAATTGACTGGTCCCTTCCTTTTCTTCCTTTCATTGGGAGGCTTACAATAAAATGTCACCCTTCCAACCTGTGCCTGTCACCCAGTAGGTCATCTGTATCTCCCCCTCCCCCCTCCTCCTCCTCTCTTCCTCCTCCCAGCTTCCTTCCTCTCCAGCTCCAATTAGACGATGAGATTATTCATTTGGTGGATTCCCAAACTGTTTCATTTTATTGTGTCAATTAATATTAATAACATTTCTCCCTTTGTTATTAATAAAAAGCGCTCATGAACACAGAGGAGATAAGAAACAAATTGCCAGCACCTACCAAACAATGGGCCTGGAGGGGTAATGAGGCTCGTGGAGATAGAGGGAGCAGGGTTTAGGTCAGCCTCCCTACCCATTTAGTGAACGTGGGGTTGAACTGCAGCCTGGAAGCCCCAAAGAGCTTGCCAGGCAGCCCTCTTGGCTCTGGGATGGAAAATGGTGACAGGATCCAGATGCTGATAGGTGGTGTTAATGGAGGGTCACGTTTGGACAATAGTATCCATCACTTGCCTTCTGGCTCTTCTGTCAGATGGAGTCTTTTCTGACTATGCCATCCCTCAGATTTGGGATAGATTCAATCATTACCTTCACCTTGGCAACAGGATAGACAAATCTGTGTCCCAAGGACTAAGTAATCCCAATTATTATTATTTACTATACTTCTTCTCTTGTTCATCTTCAAAGAAGAAACCCATAAGGGGTCAATACCTTCCTTCCTAGTTTATTCTAAAAACATCTGCTCACTTACTCAACTTCCCCCAAATAATGGCTGCTACATTAGCACAATGTCTGATTATTGCTGATTTTTGCAATCTTATCGCTTTCCCATATTAGTCTCTGGATATTTTCTAAAGTTTTGGAATAGTCTGACTTAGAAAGGGTCTGCAGGCTATCTTCAAGAGCGCATAGAAAGTGTTTCTGTTCTTTTGAGAAGTATTTGCAGCTTGAATGAAAACAGGAGTAGTATCAAAAAGGAAAAAAAAGAGGAAGAGAAGAGCCCCATTATAAGATTCTTGTTCATGGAGTTAATAATTCATTTAAATTAAATTAAACATTAAAAAATTTAAAATCCTGCAAAGCTCTGGCTGAAGGAAGTAGGAATCAGAGAGATATAGGGGTGGTGTTGAATTCCATCTCTGCTTTCTTCCTGGGCGGAGAAACTGACCTCCTTCTTAGAGAAGTGGTTTGTTTTCTGTAACATATAACTCATCTTCTTGAGTGGTACAAATGGTAGGATAAAACACCCTGCTTCTCCCTGATATTTTCATAAACCCCCAGCTCTGCTTCCCCCTCTCTTCTTCTTTGCTTGCACGCCCTGTAATTCTTGCAGTGTGTTGCCAGATAAATTTGCAGGTAATGGGGTCGGAGAAAAGCAACCAGAGTTAAAAGTCAACTAGCTCCTCTTTAATAATTCAGATGTCATATTTCTTCCACTATGTCAAGTTTGCTAAAGAAGATGGACGGGGCTGACTAGTTTATTATTTCAAGCTTTATTTCAAGCCTTATTTCAAGCTTTAGCCTTAGAAGGGAGGGAAACAATGAAAAGAGATGTCCCCATTTTTCTTATAAAGGATCTAAACAGTCCAAACCTGAGTCTTCTTTTCCTCACCTTGCCTCCCAGCCCTTCTCCAAATTGTCTAGAAGATTTACAAAGGTGGGAGCGCAAAAAAAAAAAAAAAAAAAATTCCTGGGGACTTTTTCTATTTTTATTTATCCCTCCTAACAAATTTGTCTCCTTCCCATTTTACCAGTATCTTCATTCTTATACACTACCAAGTGGCAATTCTGTTCTTTTTTTTTTTTTTTTTTTTAGCCACAGTATGAAAGTTGCCAGGGCAACTTCACTTACAGACAATGGCTCTTATTTTAACTTTCTTATAGTTGACCTTCTTCCTTTTTATAAGTATTTTCTGGCACCATTACTGGTGACAGCTTCACACATCTTCGACTTAAATCTCTCCATTCTCTATCCTTTTGGAAGGGTGGGAGGGAACGTTTGAGATGTATGGGTTTGTTTTGGGGATTTTTTACTTTCTACAATTTGCTTTTTCCAGGAAGAGAAAGGGACAAAGTGAGTAGATAGGACAAGAATATGTGAAATCAAGGAAGTTTTAAACATATTTTAGTTTGATTCGGGACTACAAATTGATGTGTGACCAGATCCCAAACACAGAAAGAGAGAAGGAGAAACAAAGATTGAGTCTCACCTGTTAAGATTTTGCCCAAATGTAAAAATGTGCATTTCGTTCAACCCAGTTTGCACTTTCCTGTTGCTTTTGTTCCCCCAGCACATTTTTTGGGACCCCGATTTACACAGTTAAGGCAGGAGAGTGATTTCGTTACAATTTCTCTCCGTTTGTTTCAAGAGCACAATTGCAGAGGAAAATATTTTATCTTGAGAGTGAAAACTTTTCCATTTGTTATATAATGAAAAGGATCTGGAGTTTTGCAAACCTTTTTTCTGATTCATGGCAAATGGATAGCCATTAAAAGCACAAGTATTTTTATATTAAATACTGAAGAGTTTTAAAGACAAAAATTACACAAATAAATTGATCTTTGGGGAAATGCAGTTTAATCTTCGTGATACAGTTGTTACTAGGGGCACGTCATGGCAGAAAAACAAATATGGTATCTTCCATCCCATTTGTTTCATGATTTCAATGCTAAACAAACAAACAAAAAAGATTTCTCTGTTCTGGGGGCACCTTTTCTACTCACTGAGTTTCATGGCTCTTCAGCATCAATTTTTGCAGGAGTTACTTTGCACACAATGGGCACTAAGAACTTGTTTATCAGGCTCGGTTAGAACCTTCTTCAATTTCTGTCACAAATTTGAACTGGAGGTCTGTTTGTATGTCTGACATAAGTTGTGGAGGGGGGACAGGTAACCGAGAGCTCCAGAGGGACAGCAAATAACTAAGGTTTATAAAAATCAGGGACACTTTGACAGGAAAGGAATAAATAGTTCTGAGAGAAATACATAGTAAAAAATTGGGTAGCTCTGGGGAAACAAAGTTTGAGTGGGGCTGATCAGTTGGACAGTGGGGGTAGGGAGTAAAGTGTGTCCAAGATTATCACTCCAAGAAACAGCCTATCTGAATCCACTGTTTTAAAACTTTGGGGGACTGTTACATTTTAACAAATTAAGCCAGCAGAAAGCACCCGAGCAGTTTTTCAAATTCCCTCTTTCAGCGAACCGGAAACACTGAAAAGCATTAGCTGCATATTTGCAATTTATCTAACCATCTTCCTTCCTCAATGGCAGAGTTAGACAAGGTATTCACATTTCATTTGCATAGATTTTTTTTTTTTTTAAGGAGGGGAAAGAAGAGGATCTGTAGTTTATTTGTAAACAGCCAAAGTCTGCTGTGCATTGCTGGCAGGAAAAGTTTCTAGTTTCTGGCTTTGAGCTCAAACCCTTCAGGGTAAGGAACTTTGTACAGAGTCTTGTTTTTGAAACTGCTAATCACCTTCTTGGTTAGATTGGGCGATAGGAATGGAATGGAAAGGAACATATCAGCCCTTTTGGAACACAAGGTTGCTGCCATATTTACATCCATTTCTACAGTATTTTTTCAGATAACTACCCAACATCCCCCCCATCTCCCCAACTAAATTGGTATCCTCAGGTCGACGTGAATCCTGTAAGCTCCACTTGGGAGTGAAAGTTTGTGTTCACTTGGGGGTTCCTCATCCCACTCTGAGTTCAGGGCAGGGCAGGGCTTTGCGGGTCTGGGCACACAGACAGAGCTATTTTCCACTAGATGGGTGATGAAAAGCATTTGAAACGTGGCCAGGGAGGAGAGGACGGTTCCGCACCCTGCAAAGTCAGCTCTGCCCGGAAGGCCTCCGAGGAACTGTTAAGACTGTGGCTCTAACAGAAATCCCCAAAGAAGCATCTCCCATCAGGCAGAAACTATGTCTGTGGTGTAATTACATTTTTCTCCCGTTTTAATTAGGTGAGAGGAGGGGCACTCAGAAAAAAAAAAAAAACTACCCCCCCCCCAAAAAAAGAAGTCTAGTGGAGGAGCATTTGTGGCAAGGCATGGATAACAGCGTATACATTCCTATTCTTACAGAGGTCCAGAAAGAAAGAGAATCCCGAAGCAGTGGACGTGCAGATTTACCGAATATAGTCTAAAACGTACAGTTTGAGCAAATTTGGGCAAGGGAGCTGGCGGTAATTCTCCAGGGCGATGACCCGGCGCCGCGGCCGGCCACCCCGGCTCCCTCCCCGGCCCAGCTCGCAGATTCCATCTCCAGTCCTGCGAACAGCTATCATTGAAGCCATCTTCGCTCTGTCTTCCAAACATCTCGAGCAGTTTTTATTCCACTCGCCTCTCCTTCTTATTGAGTTCTCCATGTTTCTCTGCAACTTGTCATAACCTGTAATAAAATGCCCTTTCCGTCGGGAGTTAAAGTCCAGAGGGCAGCGCTTCTATTTCCCACTGACAGCCGAGAAAAGGCGCGGCGGCGGCCTCCTTTGTCTGCCTCCGGGTTTAACTCCTGCCGGACTGGCCGGGGAGACCGTGGCCCGAGCCGCCGCCTACCAGGTCCAGCTGGGCAGGGCGTTGGGGGGGGGACTCGCCACCCCAAAAGCTCGTCGGGGCGGAAGGTCCTCCCGGGCTCCCGGCTCAGCTGCGCCGGGATGGAGAGAAAGTTCTGGGCCTCGGGACTGTGTACACACGTGCTGCTAAGGCGCGTTCCTCGACACGAGAGTAGCCTGATTGCACTTTTCTTTTTGTTGTTGGACGAGGGCTTGACCGACAGGGACACATCCATCCGGACCGGGTGAAAAAATGGACGGATGATACCGAGGTCGCGTCGGCCAGCGTCCCGGGAGCTTTTCCCCAGGCTAGTGACTGAACCGGTTCAGACCGTGTCCCCAGTCAAACCCATCCTGTGATTACTTTCATAACCCTGGAATCGAAACGGGAGGATTCGTTCGGATTTTCTGTCCGACCTGGGCACTGCCAGGGCTCAGTCAGATGGTGCTCTGATCTCACCCGGTGCGGGAGCACCCGGAGAAAGGCATCGCCGGTCAGTGTCGCGCAGGCCGCTGGCCTTGGGGCGCGGCCCTTTGCGCAGAGTTGAGCGCCCCGAGCGTCGCGCCTGGCTCCGCATCCTCCTAAGACGTTTCAGTCCCGGGAAATCTTTCTCCCGCCACCACCATGCATTCAGAAATACACCCATCGTCCTTCCTGCTAACTTGAGCATCCCCAGAGAAGTCACCTTGTAATAATACCTTAAAGTCGTGGACGGGAGCTGGGAGTCTCCCTGGCATTTTTGCCTGCCATAATTTGGGGTAGACAGAAAGATATGGCTGTGATGTCACCCAATTTAGGGAGAGGGAGGGGACAAGGTGGGCAGGAGAGCAGGTGAGGAAACCGAGACCTGGGAACCGGGAGCCAGCCCAGAGCCCCTCCAGCTGCCTTCTTGGCGCCCAGTTTTGTCCTTTGTTTAAAGATAAGGGGCAGCCCCTCTTGGGGAAGAGGAGTGTCTCCTCCCTGACCCCTGGGGCCCCATGTCCAACCCCGGAACTCCTAGGAAATGAGGAGGGAAGGAGGGGGCTGTTCTCCTCCAGCCTCCTCTGACAACCCTTCCTTCCCGGAGGCCAGACACCCTCGCCCTCACAGCCCTCTCGCCTCCTCACCCACCGACTCTCTCCAATTCACAAGCGCTCTGGTCATTTCTTTCTGCTTTAGGGAGCTAGTAAAACCTTAAAAACAGTAATTTCCTAACCCAAACCCTGTCCTATTTCCTAAAGGAAACCAGGAGAAGCTGGTTTGTTGGGCTAGACACTGTAGGTGATTTCCTCTGGGTGTGGGGGCTGGGAGTTGGGTGGGAAAGTTGTGTAATAAACTTGTGATAAGAGAAAGCAAGTAGAAAGATTGCATTTGAGAGTAGCAGTTATTTGATATTCCTCCACACAGAAGTCTATTCTGTTCAGTTAAAAAAAATAAAAAGCATTTTTGTCTCTGCATCTAAAGGCACCGGTGGACTTTCGCAGGGAGAAGTTTGATACCTAGAAAAACAAGCTGTGGAGGAGGCTCCGTATCCCTCAAAGAAGAAACATGAAGAACAAACCAGCAAGAATGTAGGAAAATGCTTTTAGTGCTTGAGTGATTCATTTTGGAATCTGGTAGTTCATTGCTTATGGCAATTCCTGATTTTTCTTTTTGTTTTACTTCTCAAGGTTGATCTCTGGGTCTCACGCAAGGTCCCGGATGTGGAATATCTTGGTGGTTTGTTAATCAGTTGTGCAAGTGCTACTGACTTTATGAAAGTGATTATTTCTGTCCCCTTTAATCTCTGGGAAAAGCCAGAATCCTTTACTCCTGTGAGTGCTGCTCTCATAAAGACTGTGAAGCCATAGACTGAAAATGATGTTCGTTTAAAACCCTGGTCAGAAATAATCAGGGTGTATTTGAGGGTCCATTCACCCCAGTTGGTTCATGGGTTCTATTGAAAAAGAAGCTATTTAGGGACATGTAAAACCAGTAAATTTCCTGATGCACAAAAGAAAATGGTGCTTTCTGCCCACTGCCTGTTTCCACAGGAAAGTGAATAATGCCCCAGTTACCACCAGGCCTGACTTGATTTATCTTGGTTAATAGGATTAACGTGTCAGCCTCTCTCAAGGATTTCTAAATGCAGATCCAGAGTGTCACGGACTCGGACTCGCTGGTGTCTTTTTTCCCCTCTGATGGACATAATGATGCACCTACAAGCAGAGGGGCCTTTGTCCAGGGGAAGCAGGCAGATTATCTGTCTCCAGTGAAATAAGGCGTGTGGCAGCCACCTTTGCCAAGACTCAAAGCCAGAACCCAGTCACTATAAAATAATCGTGTCACTACCTCACCAGTGCACTGTGTTTCATTTATCTTTTGATTGTAATTGAATGGTTGAAAAGCAAAAATGTAGACAAATTCCAGCTGTATCGAGATCTGTTTCTTCCTTTACTACCCCGGCCCATCATTAGATACTTTCCTTCTCTGTACAGAAGGTCAAAGTGTATAAATATAAATTGCATTTTGCATTACTTCTAGATGAGTGAAGCTGTCAAAGCAATAATATGAGCTTTCAGTCCCACATTCTACCATTTCTTTCCCATTTTTTGGCCAGGAGGTCATGTGCAAATTGAACGTGACAACCCAGAAGACATGTCCAACAGACTTGTATTGTTACCCAGTTCAGCCGCCTGGCTCATAACAACATTAAACCCACATGAGTTCCCAGCTTCCACCAGCCAGGAGCTCCGGAACATGGGAGACAGCTCTCTCAGAAAAGTTTCCATCAATGGTAATTTTCATTTCATCTGAAAGTTGTAGGTAGCACTGACCTAAACTACTTTTCACCTAAGATTCACAAGGATGTCATAGTTCAAAAGACCAGGGCAGTTTCTTCCTAGATAAAAAATAGGGGGAAGAACCAAAGAGGCTTCCAACACACACACATGCATGTGCACACACGTAGGAGAGGAGAGGAAAACATAATTGCTTCTATTTGAAATCATGCACATTTTCCAGAATCCAGTACTGATGTTGTGAACCATTTTCCACTGATATTGCAACAGTGAAGATATTATTCAGAAAACCACCTTAAACACCTTAGAAAATTCTTGACCTCACTGTTTTAAAAACCCCAATTGTATACCAAAAACTAAGGTTTAAACAGCATCCTGAAAAGATAACCCTCCTTGGGGGCACCGGTAGGTCAGTGGGTAGGGAACCAGCCACATACACTAGGGTTTGAACTGTTCTAGGCCTGCTAAACAACAATAACAACAACAACAACAAAAAATAACTGAGTGTTGTGGTGGGCATCTGTAGTCCCAGCTACTTGGGAGGCTGAGACAAAAGAATCACGTAAGCCCAAGAGTTTGAGGTTACTGTGAGCTGTGATGCCACAGTACTCTACCCAGGGCAACAGCTTGAGACTCTGTCTCACACACAATAAAAAGATAACCCTTCTCAAACTACATTGTAGTGAAGGGATCTGAAACTTTCATCAGTTTGAAGGAAGCTGAATGGTTTAGAGGATCAGTGATTGTCTATTGATATGACCCATTCATGTCTTGCCCAGATTGCAGTTAACGGAGAGCTGTTGTTCGCTGACAGGGTGTTTGATGATTTCTAGAAAATGAGTGGCTGTTTTCATTTCTGTTCCAAATGGACAGGTGTCTACATCAGAATTGGCAACCTGGCTGGCAGACTCGGAGTGGCCGGCAAGCGAATTGTTTATGGAGAATAAACTTCCCTCCCTCCCGTGATGACGCTGCACATGTGTGCATGCTGGCAGTGGGGACGGGGGAGAAATGGCGATGCTGGAGGCAGAAAGATTGATGCAGGTCCATAAAACAGAAAGGGACAGGAGTTCTTTGGTCCGGCGCGGCGCCATATGCATCTGTACCTCTCCTGGAGCTCATCCTTCGCTTAACCACATTGTGCTCTATATGTGCAAATAAAAGTCCGGGAAAGGCACTTAGTCTTCCTCAGGATGCTCATGTTCATCCCAACACTGTTTTTTGCATTTGGATAAATCAGCAATATTTTCATTCATCCTTCCTTTCTTAAAGAAAACATTCTTATTTTCATTCCCTCAGATAAATGCTTAAATCTGGAATGTGAAGATGCTTAAATATGGAATGTGACCAAGTGGTATCATTAAGAGTCACACCTGGGAACAGCCAAACCAACATAGGAAGTGACCTTCTTGTCCTCACGTCGTATCAAATAATACTTAAGGGTGACCATTAGACACAAGCATAGCTGTCTCACCTTTCCCCTTTACACAGAATCCTTACCATCTCACATTACCACTCATGCTGGTGATTTTTACATCCTGAGTGTCATTAAAGTACTGCATGAGGTCAGACTGTTAAGTTTGAGAAGTCCTCCTAGAAGAAGTTCTATATACCTTGTTGCTAAATATCACTACAGTCACCTTTGAAGTACTCCCCCTTGGGAACATATGCAAGGATGCCAGCACCTAGTCCACTCTTCAAAGCACCTTTCCTAGGACGAACTCATGAACTTGTCAGTTCTTACATGATTCACATACTTAAGAAGAACAGAATCACTGCAGTACACCAGGATCTGAGGTTCTTTTGTTGCCTAACCTCTACTTTCACAAGTATTAAACATGTTTAATAATAATGAAAACCCCTCTAACAAGACAACTGAAATGGTCACTCTTGTTGACAGTAAAATGTACACTTAATTTGGGGTAACTTTTTCCAGCTATCTATGGTTATTGAGAATATTTAGCTTTTCAAAATATTAAATTTTTAAGCTTTTAAGCTTTTTTTATAGTTTTCTCTTTTGTCTTATCATTTCTTTTTTTCTTAATAAAATAATTGCTGCAAACTTGATATTAACTTTCAGTTCATTTTTACTCTACCTTGCCAGAAATTATAGCAAAAAGGGTCAAAGACTTTGGAGTAAGGCAAAGTAACTCCTTTACCTCTATGTTATGCATTCTGTGACCTTGGGCACAACATTTAACTCACAAGGCCTCAGTTTCTTCAGCTGCAAGATGGGGAGATCAATAGTTTTTACTTTGCCAACTTGTTTGAGAATTATAAAATAAGATGCTTTCCATGTTTTGGTAGGAGAGTAAATTGTCAATCAAAGTTAAGCCCCACTATTGCTATTGATGATGATGGTGGTGGTAATGTAACCTTTGTAAGTGTCAATATATGTACGGTTATCTGGGAAACAGAAATAATAATACTCAAATGATCATGAAAATCATTCATATTAGATAATGTATATAAAACATTTGGCTGAAGCACAGCCTTCAGAAAGCAGGAGGCAGTTTTGTTGCTGCTGAAGTATTCATCGTGGGAAGAAAATCTATTCTTCAAGAGTTCCCCTTGTTAGCTCTTCAGATTTGGATCTAGAGGCTTAGTTGGTAGAAGATATCATGAAGGAGACCAAAGTTGAGAACTGTGCCCAGTTAGCCTCCTTTGTCCTGTGACTATAAGCCATACCTGGCTTGCTCATGAATCCATTCCTCTGGGTGGTAATGAGAAACCTGAGCAAGAGTGGGTGCAGTTTACAGCCCAGGTCTACTTCTATCCTTGAAAAAAAATGCCTGATATAAAATTCAGGCATGTGTTTTGCAGATCCAAGGATGTGTCCTGGAATCTGAAGGGAGATGTAAAGCGTTGGAGAATATTGTTTGCTTCCTGGTGTTGTTTTCACTTCTAGAAGTAGGATCATACTGTTTTTGTTTTCATTTAAGTATAAACTGTGATGCCATTTGAAGATTCATCTTGAAGGAACCTAAAGAAACTGGAAAGCCAGCAGCCTCGAACACCTGCAGAAAGAGTCAGACACTTCTCTGAGAGCTTACTCTGCCTCAGAAGGAGCCATCAGTTCTGATTCTCTGGGGAATTTACATTTTGCCAGTAATTAAATTTTGTTGAAAGCTTTTGGAGTACAAGCATCCCAAATAAAATTTCATCTTGAAAATAATATTCCAAATCTTGGGAAATTCCTTTGTATATCAGAGTTTATGGATATAAGCTCCCTCTGGAGGGGAGGGAGAACTCCAAGTTTCTATTCTAAAGCCATTATGAGTAATACAGCTAAATAAAATGATTGTCTTGACTAATTCTGCATTTAAAACTAAGCATTCCTCAACCAATTAGATAGAAAAGTAGGTTTTTCAGATGCCCCCCAATTGCATCAGATTTGGGATGTGTCTGTGGGTGTTCCAACTGTCTCAACACTGTCTAGTGGTCTTTAAAACCTCTGATGTCAATTCAACAGGAAAGCCAAATGGAATTGGGTTTGCTCCATTCTCTATAAACATAGGTGCCTCATTCTGCAAGAGTAAATTGGCTTTGGTGAAAATTAGAAGATAGGCAAAGAGCTGTAACTCCTTTTCTCGGTCCTCACGGGAGAGCCACACAGCCGAGCGTTTGGCATTTGTCTGTTCCCTGACCGTAGGGAGCAGGCCAAATGACAGGCACACAGATGGACACGTTTTATGATTAATGGTGTCTGCCAGGCCTGGTAGTGAGGGTGCAGGAAATGGTGGCAGATATGCACTAATCCTCTTTGGGGTTAGTGCTCCTTCCACAGTTTGGAGAGGAGAGGAATCAGGAAAAATACCAGCCCCATAGTTTTCTAGAAAATACGAAGGAAACCTTCTCTCCTTTTCAGGAATCACTTCCAAGTCCAGGCCTTTAAGGGAAAGGACACCAACTTCCTGACCAGCCCGTCCATGGTACATTCTCTCTGTCTCCCTCCTCCCTTCTCTTCCTTTATCCTGCGTTCCTTCCTCTCTCTCTTTCTTTGTTCATTTATTGTTCCTTGACTTCTTTTTCTGCCCCTTTCCCTACGCACTGTCTCATCCCAATGACTTTGGAGTGCAAACAGGAGCACCAGAGTAGCTCTCTACAGAGTCTCTGAGGAACAGAGGGGCAGGACCAGGCAGCAGGAAAGCCCTGTAGTGACCCCAACTGTCGCTGTTTGAGTGTACCTTCCACTGCTTCCTCTTAGAGTGTGTCCTATTGCTTCTTTTTTTGTTTCTTTCTTTTTAAGACAGACTGTCACTCTCTTGCCTCAGTCTAGAGTGCTGTAGCATCATAGCTCACAGCAACCTCAAACTCCTGGGCTCAAGGGATCTTCTTGCCTCACCCTCCCCAATAGCTGGGACTACATGCACCCACTACAACACCTGGCTGATCTATCTTCCTTCCTTCCTTCCTGCCTGCCTGCCTGCCTGCCTGCCTTTTAAGAGACAGAGTCTCACCTTGTCACCCTCGCTAGAGTGCTATGGAGTCACTCTATGGCACAGCAAACTCCAGCTCTCGGGCTTAGATGATTCCCTTGCCTCAGCCTCCTGAGTAGCTGGGACTACAGGTGCCCGCCACAACGCTGGCTATTTTTTGGTTGCAATTTGGCCGGGGCCGGGTTTGAACCTGCCACCCTTGGTATATGGGGCTGGTGCCCTACTCACTGAGACACAGGAGCCACCCTGATTTTTCTATTTTTAATAGAGACAGGGTCTCATTCTTGCTCAGGTTTGTCTCAAGCTCAAGCAATCCATTGGCCTGAGCCTCCCCAGAGTGCTGGGATTACAGGCGTGAGTCACCTCCTCCAGCCCTCCCCCACCCCATCTTGAGCACGGTGACTCTGATGCATAAAGGACACAGGAGATGATCATTTCATCATTAAAAGGGAGCCAAGCATGAGGCCATCAGAGCCTCAGGAGCATACGCAAAGTTGAGAATTCTTTCCTTGGATTTAAAATTTGTATTTTGAATACATAATAGAGACACTTAAATGGCTTTTTAAAATTAATTACATTTTTTGTAAAGGTGAAGCATGCGAATGGTAGATAGGGGTGAAAAATACTCTTCCAGCCCTATATTTCAGGCCCTCTCACCAAAATGCTCTCTGTCTCCCTTTTTTCTTTTTTTCTTTTTTTTTTTAATTAATGGACTTTTTTGAGTTTTAGGTTTATAGAGAAATTGAGAGGGAAGTATAGATACTATATATTCCCTTCCAGTTTCTACTATTGTTACCATTTGGGCCTTCCAGCCAGCCTTCCTTCTTTCCTTTCTTCCTTCCTTCCTTCCTTCCTTCCTTCCTTCCTTCCTTCCTTCCTTCCTCTGTCTCTCTCTCTCTCTCTTTCTCTCTCTTTTTTTTTAATGAGACAGAGTTTTACTTTGTCACTCTCAGTAGAATGCTATGGCATTATAGCTCACAGCAACCTCAAACTCTTGGGCTCAAGTGACTCTTTTGCCTAAGCCTCCTGAGTAGCTGGGACAATAGGCACCCACCATTATTATTAATTTATTTATTTATTTGAGACAGAGTTTCACTATGTCACCCTCAGTAGAGTGCTGTGGCGTCACAGCTCACAGCAACTTTAAACTCTTGGGCTTAAGCAATTCTCTTACCTCAGCCTCCCAAGCAGCTGGGACTATAGGCGCCTGCCACAATGCCTGGCTATTTTTTGCTGCAGTTGTCATTGTTGGTTAGCTGGCTTGGGCTCGAACCTGCCAGCCTCAGTGCATGTGGCCGGCACTGTAACCACTGTGCTACAGACATGGAGCCTGGCTATTTTTACAGACGAGGTCTTGCTCTTGCTCTGGCTGTTGTCAAACTCCTGAGCTCAGGCAATTCACTGGCCTCAGCTGCCCAGAGTGCTGGGATTACTACAGTTGTGAACCGCCATGCCTGGTTGCAAGAGTGTACATTGGTTATAACTGATGAGCCAATATTGATACCCTAGTGTTAGCGAAAGTCCATAGTTTACATTAGGGTTGACACTTGGTATTGTACATTCTATGGGTTTTGACAAAGAGTAATGACATGTGTCCAGCATTACAGTATCGTAGGGAGTAGTTCCACTGCCCTAAAATTCCTCTCTGTTCCACCTCACCCTCCCTTGCCATAACCCCTGGAAACCATTGATTTTTTTTTTTATTTTTATTATATTTGTTTTTTTACTGTTTCCATAGTTTTGCCTTTTCAAGAACCTCATGTAGCTGGAATTATAAGGTATATAGTCTATCCAGATTGGCTTCCTTCACCTAGCAATGTGTCTTTGTGGTTCTCCATGTCTTTTTGTGGCTTGATAGAGTTTTTTTGTATCGATGAATAATATCCCATCGTCTGTTTATGCATTCGCCTATTGAAGGACACCTTGGTTGCTTCCAAGATTTGTCCATTATGAATAAAGCTGCTGTAAACACTCACGTGCAGGCTTTTTGTGGACATGAATTTTCAGCTCGTTTGAGTAAATATCAAGAAGTGTGAATACTAGATCATGTTGTAAGAGAACGTTTTGACTTCTAGCCCAATGCCCCTTGTGGTGGTTTGCAAGTCCATATTAGCACAACAGGTACTTAGCAGAGATGGCTCCTGATGCACGTGCCTGTATCTGGAGGAGCACAGGGTCCCTGGGAAGAGCCCAAACTCCATCAGGCCATGGGGGTCTTTCTTGGCTTTGCCATTTACTTGCTCTGAAGCATTGGGCAAGTTACCTACCTTTTCCATATTTTGGTTTCTTCAACTGCGATTAGGCTTGGGAATAGCATCTAGATGCTAGGTTCTGAGAATTACCTGAGATACGGCCATCTTAGCACAATACTTGGCACAAGTAAGTGCTCAATAAATGTCATCTATTTGTATGTCTTATCATATAAACTAGCATCTTTTCTCCCCAAATAGCCAGTACATTCTTTTCTGATGAATTTGTGTGACAATGCCTTCAGGAGCACCAGACATAAAACAATGTGGTACACAAGAAATCTGGTGAGAAAAAAGAAAATCCAAACTAGAAAAGAAACATTGCTAAGTGAAGTTGTTTCCTCCCCAGAGGTCTCGATCCATGGAATAAATCTTTTGCTCTACCCTCATTCCTGGTTTCCACTAGTCACTTTCTCAGAATCCTCTGGGGTAAATGTCGTCTCCTTGGTGGCCTGCCCAAGCCTGTGCCACAGACAGCCAGGCTAACCCAGCACCCTCACAGAGTAAGCAGCATCCTCACCCGAAGACCTGTCTAGGGTGCGTGTTTTATCTCTTCCCAGACAACTCCACGGGCAGGTAGGAAGAGGAACATCAAGCAATCTATGTGATTTTTTAAAATGTCTTTGAGCAATTCTTATAGGATAACATAGCAATACGTGCTAACAATGCAAAATAAATCCATGCTGGCTATATCTTCTTTGCATTGGGTTTATTTTGGAAATTAAAATACAAAAAAAAAAAAAATGAATTTCCTCCTGTGCATTCCTCCCCATAATGCTGGCACTCCAGTGGAAATGGAAACATTTGAGCGTGTCTACCAGCTAAATTGCCTTCATGATATCAAATGACTGGTTTTCCTGTTTTAACGGCATGGTCAGGGTTTAGGTGTCATGAGGTCAGAGTATATGGAATTTTTTTAAGCTAAAATAAACAATGAAACCTGATAACTTACGCAGGGCAAATGGCACCAAAACAGACATTCACTAAACGAGTCGTATCTGTATTAATAAAGTGTCGCACTGAGGGCAGATTTGGATCAAAATATTTTGAATAACTGGAAAACTAAAAGATGACAGCAAAGCTCAGGCTCCTGCCTCAGGGTTATAAACAAGGTGGATTTTAAAAGTTGAATTGTGGGAGATGTGGGTCTGCAGGAGTTCCCCACACAGATGGCCCAGCCAGGTCTGGAATTGTTCAGCTCCCCCCATCCCCCTCCAGTCCTGTGGGCAGGAGAACCAGAAGAGGGCAGGGGATCTGAATGGGCAGTCTTCACCTACCCCAGTGTCTAGCATAATTCCTGGCATACCTCAGCTGCTGGGGAGGCTGAGGCAGGAGAATCGCGGAAGCCCAAGAGCTGCTGGAGGTTGCTGTGAGTCCTGTGACATCACCGCACTCTACCAAGTGCAGTAAAGTGAGACTCTGTCTCTACAAAAAAAAAAAAAAAAAGAGAGAGAGAGAAAATAAAGTAACAACAAAGGAAATAAGAAAAGAATCATTCCAACGGACAGGCTTCTCATCCTAAACTGGTTTTGAATTTACTAGGGCCCAAGAAAATCTTTCCTTTTTTTTTTTTTAGAACCTTTTGTGCCTTGAAGTCCCGACTAGTGAGTGTGAGTGATGACTAATGGCACAGTACCCAGAATCGGACAAACTCGATTTGGAGCTGGAGATTGTAATCTGGGTTTGCCCTTTACTAGCTCTACAGCTTTGAGCAATTTTTCTCTAAGCCTCAGTTTCCTTAGTTGTAAAATAGAAATAATAATAAAAACACACCTCCTCCAGGAACTGTAAGGATTGCACAAAATAATCATCTGTCTCTAATGCATAGCGAGTACTTGGTCTAGGTGGTTACAACATTATGGTTGTCATCATGATAACTTTATCTGAGACAGGAAACGGGACAGGCAGTAAAGGACTCAAGCATGGACACTGGGGCTGTGTATTTCTGCAAACATAGATGACACCACCATTTAATTCTGTTTTGAGGACTTTATCTGGGGAAGACACCATGAGGGCTGTGGGGAGGTTGTTGGGACACAGATGAACATGGTGTTGTCCCTGTCTCACAAGGGAGCATAAGAAGCATTCCATACATAGGGCTGTCCAGTTAAAGCTGCTGACATATGAAGTTCACTTGAAAATAAAATATCCCCCCCAAAAATAAAAGATTGGCTTCTTTGAATGTCAATTAATGTACATATCATCCTTACCCCTGTCCTACCCAACATATGTAGTAATTTAATAAAATAATTTTAATTTAAAAACTGTTTAAATATTATCTTCAAACTGCTTTAAAATACGTGTAAGCAAAAGAGTTTTGTCCTACCCAACCCTTGAAGAAAACATTGTTCCGAAAGTTTAAGGAACGTGTCTGCCTTAACGTGAGAACACTGATTGAATGCCCTGTGTCCCTTCACATCCAAAACATTAATCTGCCACTATAGACATGACTCAGTCGTGGCTCTTTGATAATTTGACATATAACTTCTGTTTCAATTTTAATTTTTCTGTTAATAAATGGCATCAAAGCCAGAAACTAGATGATGGCCTAGGACCCTATACTAACTCCCTTGACTAACCTTCAGAATATATTCTTTTTTTTTTTTAGACAGAGTCTCACTGTCTTGCCCTCAATAGAGTGCCATAATGTCACAGTTCACAGCGACCTCAAACTCTTGGGCTTAGGCAATTCTCTTGCCTCAGCCTCCAAGTAGAAACAGGTGCCCACCACAACGGCCTAGCTATTTTTTGTTGCAGTTGTCATTGTTGTTTTAGCTGACTAGGGCTGAGTTTGAACCCACCACCCTTGGTGTATGTGGCCAGCACCATAACCACTGTGCTATAGGTGCTGAGCCCAGAATAACTTCTTATATTTGCAAAAGAGAATGTATATCTTTGGGTATAATGATACACTTGAGTGACTGTATATCTTTGGGTACTTGATATGCTTGAGTGATTGATACACTATAAGCCTAGACCTTACTGGTATATAATATATTATATCCATATAACACAACTGTACTGTAACCCCTAACTATACTAAAAGAAAAAAGTGAGGATCTATGTCTTTGATAGTTTTCCTAACTATTTCCCTTTGTTAAGCCAAGCAGAAAATGACATTAAAGCCTCCGCTAAGAGAGGTAAGCAGGTAGCCCTATTACATTTGGAAGTTGAGCTGACTCAGCAAGACTAGGAATGATTTGGGGAAAGAGCACAGGCCCAGACTGTATTCTTCTGGAACAGTAGGTCAGGCCTCTATCAGGCTGAGCTGGGCTCAAATTTTGGGAGGACATTTCCAGCAAATTTTCTTCCCTACTTAAAGCCAACGTCTCTTGGTCTGCTGTCAGTCCTGGAGACATGGTGGAAGAAGAGTGCAGGAGGAGGGGGTTTCCATCTCCACTAGCCGCTGGAGCCATGCAATTACCTTCCTGCACCAGCAGAAGGATGAGCAAGGAGAAGGTGACCCCACCTTGACTTTCTGCTCATTGTCAACAGAGTGACCCTGCCCTGATGAGAAATCTCCTATTGCTTAACATGTATGCTTTTTAAGATTTTGGACACCCCCTACTAAAAAGAGGAGGAGGAGGAGGAGACGGTGGTGAGAGAAATAAAGAGGCAAAGAAGAAAAGAAATGTGAGAGCTAGTATTAAAAGTTTTAAGTACCTGATGAACTGTTTTCTACTGTAGGAAACAGGTCTCTATCTTGTATGTCACTTGACGCTGAGAAGACCCTTAAAGAAAAATCTCTCCACACCCAATGAGCCCTTTTGTCAGTCTGCAACCACAGCAGCCTTCAGAGTACTCGGCTAGTCCCCGGGAGGCCCATGTCCCAGGTTCAGGTCCCTGTTTGGGGGAGAGGAGGCAGGAAGGCAGCCATTCAGCACATCCTTGAATTTCTCATTTCTTTGAAGTTCTAAGCTACACCAGAGGATTTTATTTTAATGACTCCAACTCTATCTGATCTTTCTCAGATTCAGGAAAAAGAACACCCTCTCCCCCTGAAACAGCTTTTTCAATACTGGCATTAGTGCGGTTTTCAAAGCAGTGGCTGACACTGCAAGCTTTGCCAGACTCGCTGGAGAGCTCCCCACCTGGAGCCGTGCCTGCCAAAGGACTTCCTTCCTTCAGCTCCTCTACCGTGGGCTCCTCCTGCTGTGTGGAAGAATTTTTTCTTCCACTGGCCACTTCCACCCATCCTTTACCCATTGATTTTCACATCATTTTCCACAGAAAACCTTCCCAGTCTCCTCAGCTCTGAGTGTGCTCCTTGCCCGTCCATCTGTGGTGCCTCCGGGATGACTCCTAATGCAGGTGCTTTGCTCACCTGGCCCTGCTCTGGGAGGAGCTGGGGGACCACGTCTGTCTCATCATTGTGTTTTGGCACCTAGCACATTCATGACAAAATTTTACAACGAGGTGGCCAACACAGAGAAACTATTTTTTAAAATTTTGAAATGTGTACTGCATAAATAAAGATACATTTAGGTACAATTTTCCATTTTCCCTAAGTATGGTGGCTTTATTGGTGACTTTGGGGACACCCTGTATTTACACCAAAGAGGGGTTCAATAATCTTTGATGAAAGTACAAGAGAAGGCAGGGAGGGAGGGAAAGCAGAGGAAAAATTAGAGAAGAAAAGCGGAAAGGGGGACCACTTAAAAGCCAAAAGTGTGTCATCCCTCTCAACTCCTTGTCTGTCCATCTCTCTCTCTCTTTCTCTCTTTCTCCTCATTCTTTCCTTCACAGAAACTCCAAAATGAAAATCATCCCTGACTTGGTGTGTACCCCAATTGGATCTCCATTTGCTTTTTTCTCTTTGTGTGTTTTTGTTATTCTACGCTCTGCCTCTGTAAATTTATATATATTTCAAAACGAATTCACTTGCCAAGCATGAATTACCAAGTCTCTCTCACACACATCCCAATAAGTGAATGACAAAATACACTCTGTTCATATAATTATTTTATTTAAGTTTTGAAAATCTCACAGAAGTTCTCTGAAGCCACCAGGTTCTTTTAGGACAGTGGCATTTGCAAGACTAATGGCCTGAATGTGCCATAATACAAGTCACGTTATCTGGAATTATAGAGAGATGAGATGCAGGCTGGAGAAAATCTATAGATAATATGGTATTTGGATAGTTGAATGTTTTATTCGTATTTTTGGTTCATTAGCAACTAAGGCTTGAGGTTTCTATTTATTTTTAATAAAATACCTTTGAAAAATAAAAAAAAACTAAAACAGATGTATATTTTATTTCACAAAAAGAAGGCTTATTCTCCTCTCCCAAAGAATGTAGAAATTGGAACAAATGTATATCAAAGCCCTCTTAGGACATTTCCCTCAGGATTTAAAAACAAAACAAAAACCCAAGCTGTAGATGGCAGTGAGAGAGGGCCGTGGCACTGTATGTAAGATGAGATAAAAATCTTTCAAAGAAACTTTCCGTTGTTTTCAACGAATTCCCCTTTTTTTGTGCGTGCAGAGAAATCAAGAGGATAAAAATATAAGAGAGAACATGATAGAGTGGCATTATGAAAGGGAATGACACGCGTTCCTCTGGTCACTGTCTTCGTCTTTCTCTTCCTCACCTTAAGAAATGTGGCGCGGGGACGGCTGCCAAGGCACAGCAAGAAAGAGAGTGCAGTGTCGGTTCGTGTTCCTGACGGGAGGTTTCAAAAGTTAGAATTACTAAGCCTGGGCTGGAAAATAAGAGAGATTTACTTAGGCATTAAAGATATGTGCTAGGCAGTAAAACTGATAGATCCTTATTACATTGTCCCATAAGAGACTGGGCCACTTGGAGAAGTTAATGCTAAGGAAATTTAATGCAACTTATAGGAAATACTTCTTCCCGTGGTAGAATTCATGCTGAGGAATTTGCTGCCACAGGCAGCTATAAAATCAATCACTGAGTTGGATTTTTCAAAGGGGCAGGATAATCTATGACCCACTCTTCTAGCTAGTTGGGGAGGACAGAAGCAATCAATTCGCCTGCTTCTAGAAGATCACAGTTGATTACGAGTGGGGTCAGCAAAAAGATGTCCCCTGCACTTGATCAGGATAATTAAAAGGTGTTTGTCCGTGCTGCTCACAGGTCCTGGAAGGAGAGTGGAAACAGGATAGCATCAAATGGCCTGATCCAACATGACAAATGTTTGTGGACAGCAACAAAAAATTAAGCAATACACACAAAAAATCAATTCCAGGAACTATTATAATTGACGATGTTCCTTTTTTTTTTTTTTTTTTGTTCATGAAGGCAAATTTTGTTTCTGGAAATAAAAATATTATAAACTGTTTTTGTTTTTTAATCTGATTCTCCAACAAATATTCTTAAAGTACATCTGCCAAACCTGAAAACAATTAATGTGAATGACTTTCTTTTTCCCAAGGGAGACTAGAATAGAATTGAAAAGTTGTGAGTGGACAGCAAATATTAGCCAGGCAATGTTAATTTGGGGGTTGTCATGTTGAATGTCAGTGATAAAGGCCTTTGATAAAGCCATCCCAGTTTAAATCAGGCCTTTTACTCTTTTTGTTTTTTAACTAACGTCTTTCCCCATCTCTCTATTACTTTTTTCTTTCTTGAAAATGTGGTGCAGTCTCCAGGACTTCATGTTATGCTATTGCAGATGCATGAAAGGCAAGATTGCACCTTTGCCATTCTGACTTACGAGCTCCTAAGACACCGAAAAGGCATGTCCGGAGTCCGCATTTTCATTTGGTACAAAAAAAATGTCACATGATCTACTAAAAAGAGAAATGTTGCTTAAAAAATTATAAACCAAATAAGAGCCTGAATAAGACATGGTAAAACCTAGTCTTTGAAATTTTAATAAAGCAGCAGTTCATAAAAGGCAAAAAAAAAAAAAAAAAATGCTTCTTTGTCACTTCTTGAGAACCAGGAAGTATTCTGAGTTCTATAGACAATGACCTGTCTAATTTCATTATCTAACTTAAAGAGAAAGCAGAGAAGTAAAGATAAAAGGTGTCTGAAAACTCTTGCATAACATACCACCGTATGTTTTCATAGTTGTTATGATTTAGAGCTTAAAGACATACTTATTTTTATAAGCATGTTTTATTAGACATTGTCCTGGCCACCAACCCTCAAGAAAGATGAGAGAGTGGATGTCTCCACGCTGCTATCAGGAGAGTTTTCTACGGTTGCCATGCACTGCATTGGAAGCCACATGCATGGCCTTCCTAAGTTCGTGGGACATCTGATGACAAGCCTTTTTTGTGCAGGGGGCAGACTCCCGAGATCCAGTCCTGGCTTTGTCTCCCCTAACCTAGGTTTTCCTGGGGAAATCGCTTAACTCTACTTGCCTCAATGTTCTCACCTGCCAAATGGACAGAACAAAGTTGCCTCCAACAAAGAATTGCTCTAAGTCAAATCACTCCAAAGTAACTAGAATTGTGCCTGGTAGACACTAAGTACTCAGTCATCCTTGTTTTCATTCAGTCCCCAGGAAGTCTGGGTGTAAAAGGAATTTGTCTTTCCCCTGGGAACAGTGGGCATCATTTCTACATCCATAGCTTTGGGGCTAGGCAGAGGAGAAGTTTTTATTATTATACTCTCTCCCTATTTGGCCCCAAGCCCTTCTTAAGTTCCCTGTCTGCCAGGTTTCACCTACAATTCTGCATTCCACACACTGGGTGAGTTCATCATCTCCTCAGAGCCTTATGTCTTCTCCTTAAAGGGCCTGGAAGAGTTACCTCTACCTCCTCCCACCAAACCCTGACTTAGCTAATCCACACGCATTGGTCAGCCCCATGCAGATGGGATGATATCATCTCTAGAAGAACTCCCACAGTCTGGGCTGAGTGCTCCTCCTATACGCACTCACAGTCCCCTGCTCTTCTGTCACCATCTTCATTGTTTGTTTATCCCATTAGACCACAGGCTCCACAAGGCAGGGATTTGGTCTTGCTCTTTTCCCTTGAAGTCTATTTCTGACACACTGTTCAATGGTCCTGAATGGATGAAGGAAACAACAAAGGTCAACAAGAAATCTTACCCCTTCCCTGAACATGCTGTCTTCATCGGCCTTCACTCTACAAAACCACCTGCTGATCAGGGGCTGTTCAAAAGAAATTGATGTTTTGACCGCTCCTATATTCAAAGCCAATCTTGCAGAAGAACCAGTGTTGAAGTTGCATAGAAATCATTGGTTTACCATTTATAAAACTAAGACAGGGGGAGGTCTATAATGTAAGATGAATTGGCAAAAGTTCAACTGGAAGCAAAATTGGAGACATACTTTTATTGAAGCTTATTTATTCTAAGAAGACAGACTCAAGTGGGTGTTTTTATTTTGTTTTGTTTACATGCCTAAACTTAATTGTTTAATCAAATTTCAGATTTTACATTTATCTTAGAATATACAAAATAATTTTGAGTCCACATGGTACGTACTTGGCTTTATGGTGGATAATCAGAATGGGAAGAAAAGCAATTAGAAGCTGAGTAGAGTGAGGCAACTGATCGAGGCAATTTGATTTCACCTTTTGGATACTCCCTGTCCAGAGGTCAGGATTTCGCATTCTTTTACATTTTACTCATGCTCAAAAGATACAGCTATTAGAAACAGAAGATTGGTACCATTCAGATGAATGATGCAGACTAAATCTGCACCTAGAGGCATGTAATGATAACTTGTATATTAAAACAGGAATGATACACAGAATCCTTGCTAAGAACTGCCCACACATTATTTTATGTAATTATCACAAGCATCTTATGAGGTATGGAATGATTGAACAATACAGATGAGTCATTTGAGGCTAAACAATCAAGAAATTTGCCCAAGGTCACACAACAAACAGAGAGCAGAACCAGGCTTCAAACCCTTAGTCATTTGATTCCAGAGTTTTCCCCATTAGCTTCTGGCCAAGTCTGCCATCCTCACACAAACTCAGATAATAAGATGCAGCGAGAAAAACCTGACATCTGGAACCTGGAGACTCACATTAATTATGGCTCACATCAGCTTGTGTGGGTCACCTCATGTCTCTGGATCTGTATTTTATCGTTATGATAAGAGAATAATAGCATTATTATCTGCCCTACCTGGCTTCTAACGCTGCCACAATCATCAAGTGAAATGGCTTACATGTGGGCGGGGCACAGTGGCTCACACCTGTAATCCTAGCACTCTGGGAGGCCCAGGCTGGTGGATTGCTTGAGCTCTAGAGTTCAAGACCAGCCTGTCTTTACCAAAAAATGAAAAAATTAGCCAGGCATCGAGGTGTGTGCCTGCAGTCCCAGCTTCTCAGGAGGCTGAGGCAAGGGCAGTGCTCTAACCAAAGAGTTTGAGGTTGCTGTGAGCTAAGGCTGATGCCAAGGCACTCTAGCCAGTGTGACAGAGTGAGACTGTCTCAAAAAATAAATAAATGAAATGGCTTACAAGCAAGAAGTTAGGAAACACGGATATACTCTACAAATGTGAGTTGATAAGGTTTATTTAAAAGTGTAGTTTGTTGGCAGGTTTGTATGTATTTAGTTGGTATGTGGAGAGTATTTTTTTGTGTGACAGTAAAAATTTGTTTCACTCAAGTCAGATATGATCAGTAGATGGCAATGATGGACTTTGGTCACACGGGTAAATGGATGTGATTTGAAAGAGGAAATGGCTGTCCCATAACCATGAACTCCAGGCTTGAGGAAACAATTATTGACATCTATAGAAAAATAGAACATGAGGACAAAGTTCCCATTCTAAACATAGTTGTGCTTGGAACATGACTGCTTGCAGATTAAGCAAAGGTAAATGACAGGGATTTCCTGGGGATTAAAAAATAATCTTATCTAAAGAATAGAACAGCATCTGTATATTTATTTATTTGGAGAAGACTGATCACTTACAAGGTTTTGAAATTTTGTTTTAAAAGCCATGCACTTTCTCCCCTCCAATAAATTTTTCATAAAAAATGAAAATAAAAAGGATGTCATATATTTCCTTTACATGTGGAAAGCTCTGGGAAAATGTAGTATTAAAAAGAAGGTAACTTGAAAATATTTCATCTGTCAGGTTCTTCCATCTGTTCTTAGCATCATAACCCACCCATAAAATGGCATCTTTGACTATAATAACTTATTTTCCCTTCTACATTTTTTGAGTATTAGAGCATGTAGTTGAGTACTTCACAGATTATCTATCATTTTTTTCTGTTCAGCATCCATTCCCCCTTTATGTGCTAGCAATTTGATTTTTTTTCTTTAGAATGCAATTTCCTTTCTTCTTTCTCAGTTCTAAAGGTTTAAATAAGACTGATTCCACCCTTTGGTTTCAGCAGTTGACAGGTGACCTAAGCCTTCCCAATCAGAGTGGTGGTGATTTTTTTCAAGGCTTGGTATATGACCCGATTAATTAATTCTGGAATATTTGATGCAACTACTGACAAAGAGGGTAGACTAACAAAATATAACTTTCGAGATGTTGGTAGACATCTTTGCTGCCATTTGAAGAGAATCCACTAAAGAATAAAGCCAACACAAACAAAAGCAGACCCTAAAGACAAAAACTAGTTTCCCAGTAGCATCATTTGCACACTTAGCTCTTCCTTGGTCTTTTTCATTACATAAATTACTACATTCTTTATTATTATTATTATTATTATTATTATTATTATTAAGCCAGTTCCTAGTGAGGTTCTATTGCTTGTCACTGAAGGCAATCTTACTGACCCAAGGAGATTTACCAGTTTGTATAAATTTTCTATGGATTATGGGTATTGCCTAACAGCACCCCAATAGCTCCTCAGAAATAGGAAGTAGAAATAAAAAGAAAAAATTTAGAGCTGGATTTTTTAATTTTGTTTCACTTTCCTTCTCTGTTATTGATCATACCCAACTGGTGAGTAGTGTAGCACACGAAATATAACAGGCACTCTTTCAATCTCATGTTTTTGAATAATTGCCTTTCTATTTTACTGGCTAAGGCAGTGTTTGCAATGTTCCAAAAGACATCCAAGCTTTGGGGCTCTACATTAAGACTCAATGTAACATTTTCTAGATGTCAACGTATACTGTGTTTTTCTCACCCTAAGAATCTGGAAAAAGCACCTAGATTAAGAGTCACATTATGCTCCTCATTCAGCTACTAAAAGCTGGTGAAGCATCAAGAAAGTTAACTAATTATTCCTTTCACACTGAAATCTATAATCCCAGGACAAAAGGGAGGAAATGAATGGCTTGTGCTCTAACATTGGTTTTGGATACAAATTTTTAGGTTACATTATTCTCACTGCCAGGGTAAAGTTCCATTTGCAGAAGAGCTCCTCACCCAGGGGGTGTGTTATACACCCTCACAATGTGCACATTAGGTGAGATCCCACCTCATGCCCTCTCTCCTTCTGCCAATCATCCTCCTCTCTGCTCCCACCTGCCTCTACTCCCCTACTAGACTATATTTGTGTTTTATTGTTCTTTTGAGCATGTAATTGTTTATATATTGACTTCATATTAGTATGGAGTATTTTGAATATAGATTCTAATCCCAATATCACCATTAACTGACTTGGTGAGCATGGACACATTGTATTATTGCCCCGATATCTATAAAATTAAGTCAGTGACAGTAAACCTGCTTATCTCAAATCTATTATGTGTGAAGCAAATGAGAAAAAATATTTGAAAATGCTTTGAGAAGTTTAACATTCTAAATACATAAAAGATACTATTACTAGTAGCAGTACATGGTATTTGCCTAAGTGAGAGAGAAAACTTCTTTTATCATGGCATTGGAAGATATGAATTTGAAATCATGGTGAGGTCATCATTATTTATTCACGCCAAATGATTTATTCCTTGTAGTCCGTAGCTCTGCAACATTCTTGTGTCATTAGCTCCCATATAAAGAAGAGTTAATTACTATAAAACAAGAATAAAGTTAGTACCCACTATCAACAGAGCTGGGATATAGTGGTGGCTCTACCTCTAGCTTACTTTCTGCCCGAAAATACATCTCCCTCTAGCACTTGGTTTACTTATCTGTAAAGTGAAGGAATTGGATTATTTGGTGAGTTGGCCATCACTGCTTCTCACTAATATCTGGCTGTCCTCACCCTTCCAGGCACACAGAAATCTATATTACTCATACTACCTGTGGTAATGCTTGGCCAGGTAACTAGTTCTAGCCAAGAAGATATGAGCAGAATAAACATGTGTCACTTCTGGGCCTTCATTGCCCACAGGAGACACACTGGTGTTCTTTTCACCCAGTGTGATCAGAGAGAATACCACCAATTCAAGAGATTCACTTATTGATGGTGGAGCCTCCACTGTCTTGGGCTCTGGGGTGGGTGCATGGAACAGAATCCCTCTGCCAACCTCCAATCAATATGTACCATGAATGAGAAATGAGTCTTTGTTTTGTTAAACCACAAATATTTGAGTGCTAATATTTTATAGCAGCATAACCTGGCTTATCCTAACTAATTCTACATAGAGGTAATTTCTATATTTTCTCTCAACCTTCACATGCTACAACTGCCGTGCATATATGTTTTCTGTATTTGAACATTGGATTTAGAGCAAGAAGAAGCTATAAACCCCACAGATCTGCTGGTATATTTTTCTTTATAAGTTATAGGGAAAGATGAGGGTAAGGACAGGCCTCAAGGAGTTTCTCTACCTCTGAGAGGGAGCAGTTGACAAGATCGGCTTGAATATGTCTTTTCATTCTTCCCACCAGGACTTAAAAAAAAATAAATGAGGAGAAGTGCTCTATCCTACTAAATATTAAAACAGAATGCCAAATTCAAAAGACACATGTGCTAATGTAAAAGTATGCAGAACAAAGACGTAGATTTAATATAATTAGACATTGGATTCAATGTATTAGTCATATTTATGTGCAGATGTGGCCCAAAGGACTTGAATAATAAGTACATTTTAATAAATCTAATAAATCACATTATGTTCCTGACTGTGCTCATTATATCTTAACTCTCATAACCAAGGAGTATGTTCAAACAGGCTGATGTAAGGTAAATTTTATGTATTCATACTTTTAGGGGGTTTCTATTTGCTTGCTTTTGCCAAAAGATCAGAGGGCCTATTCTAGGAAAATACCAAATGGAGGAGAGCAAGAATAATGATGTGTTTTTAGCCAAGGAGTAAGCCAAACAGCAAGGATATTTTGTCCACTTTATCCAGTCTCACTTGAATTTTATTGATGGCCACTTAAGCCCTACAATGTATCTAAAATGTAATTGGCTCCATCTGGAAAAAACAAAACAAACAAACAAAAAAACCCTCATTTGCTTGGCAATTTTCAAAGTGCCTCTGCAATGAAAGCACGTGATGTGAGTAAGGAAAAACAAAAGGAAGAAATCCAAATGGTTGCGTTCCCACTCATTCTCTTCCTTCCTACTTCCCTAGGACCAAGAAGTAGACAAAAAGGAAAGAGAGAAAGGGGAAAAAAAAAAAAAATGAGAGATATTATTAGAATGGGTCAAACTAGAAGAAGAAATTGGCAAAGTGAGAAGGGTTGATAAGGTAAAGAGAAAGGGGCGGCGCCTGTGGCTCAGTGGGTAGGGTGACTGCCCCATATATTGAGGGTGGCGGGTTCGAATGTGACCCCGGCTAAAATGCAACAAAAAATAGCCAGGCGTTGTGGTGGGCACCTGTAGTCACAGCTACTCAGGACGCTGAAGCAAGAGGATCACCTGAGCCCAGGAGTTGGAGGTTGCTGTGAGCTGTGACACCACAGCATCTACTGAGGGCAACAGAGTGAGACTTTGTCTCTAAAAAAAAAAAAGAGAGAAAGAGAAAGAAGAGAAATGAAAGGAGGTTCACGCAGTTTCAAACGTGGTCAAGTAAAGTGAGGCAGCTAAGTTGATGAACAAGAAAACCACTTTTTGACTTGATTCTTGCTAACTAGCCCTGAAGTGTTTGGGTTGAATTATTTCTGCAATACCCATATAAGCTGAAACCTCAGAAATTCAACTTAGAGACACACAAAACCCACCATCAAGGTCACTGTGATGCAAGAAGAATCTTCAAATATCCCTGATAGTTTAATGATTTATTTTGATGTTATATATTTAGACAGTTCCACCATGTTGCACTCTGGCAAAAAGGGGGAAATTAGGGGCTGGGCACAGTAGCTCACACCTGTAATCCTAGCACTTTGGGAAGCTAAGGTAGAGCAGGGGGAATCACTTGAGGCTAGGAGTTTGAGACCAGTCTGAGCAAAAGCGAGACCCTGTCTCTGCAAAAAGTAGAAAAATTAGCCCAGTTTTGTGGTAGGCACCTGTAGTCCTAGCTATTTGGGAAGCTGAGGCAGAAAAATCTTTTGAGCCCAGGACTTTGAGGTTGCAATGAGCTATGATGAACTACATTCTAGCCTGGGTGCCTGAATTAGATACAGTCTTAAAAAATAAAATAAAATAAAGTAAAATAAAATAAAATAAAACAAAATAAATAAAATAAAATAAGGAGATGCATGATGTCAGCATCTAACAACATAGGGCACATGAAAATTCATCATAAGAAAAGTAGCCAACAATTTTTGAAGTGCCTACTATATGCTAGGCAATAAGCTAAGCCTTTTACATGCCTCATGTAAAAGGTATGTCATAATATTTGTTTGCTCAAGTTATAGATGAAGAAATTGAGGATCAAAAAGACTCAATAGGCTTGGCACCTGTAGCTCAGTGAGTAGGGCGTGGGCCACATACACCAAAGCTGGCGGGTTTGAGCCCAGCCCCGGGCTACTAAGCAACAATGACAACTGCAACCAAAAAATAGCCAGGCGCTGTGGCAGACACCTGTAGTCCCAGCTACTCGGGACACTGAGGCAAGAGAATCACTTAAGCCCAAGAGTTTGAGGTTGCTGTGAGCGATGATGCTACAGCACTTTACTGAGGGTGAAATAGTGAGACTCCATCTAAAAAAAAAAAAAAAAGATTCAATGATGTCTTTAAGTTGGTAAATGGGAGAAGTAGGATTTTAACCCAGATTTTCTGACCCCAGAATTAACTTTGACCACACTTCACACCATAGACAGTATGAATGGGCTACATTTCCCTCAAATTGTTCCCAGTATCTGTTGATATCTTGCATTATTTATACTCTCTAGCTCAACAATCCGTCTCATTCTCACCTATGAATTCTTTAAGTATTTCAGTATAAAAGAACTTCTCTCTCAGCACTAACCCTTCGCCTTTCTTGGTCAGCAGTATCTACCTACTCCAACATCTGGGCTTTAACCTCTTTAGTCAGACAGCCTTACAGAGAGAGATTCAATAAATAATTATTTATGAAACCTTGGCAGGTGCTCAATTGGTCTCACAAGTATTTCATAGTCAAAGAAAGTGGTTCACTGACAAACAATAGCAGCAATAAATATCTGTTGAATGCTTGAGCTTTTAATAATTAAAGAGATCCTCTCAGAAACATTCTTCTGTTATGCTAACTTTTAAAAGAGGCTTTAAATTGAGAAAAGTATGAAAGGATACAAATTAAATCATTTTAATTTATGCATTAAACAAATATTTATCAAGTGTCCTTTATAGTCAATACCAGCCACTGTTCTAGTTTTGTTCTTAGGGGTGTACTCCTTATCTATTTGCTGTGTAACTAGTTCATCAAAAGTTTGGCAAGTTAAATCAACAGATGATTATCGCACAGTTTCTGAGGGTCAGACATCCGACAATGACTTAGCTGAGTGGTTTCATCTCAGGAGCTCTGGGGAGGAGGTTGTAGTCCAGCTGTAGGACAGAGTTGAGGCCACCTTAAGACTTGATTGGGGTTGGGCAGCACCTGTGGCTCAGTGGGTAGGGTGCTGGCCCCATGTACCAAGGGTGGTGGGTTCAAACCCAGCCCTGCCAAACTGCTGAAAGAACAAAAAAAAAAAAAAAAAAAGAGACTTGATTGTAAGGTGTAAGGATCACTCTCCAAGTTCACTCTCACAGTATTGGCAAGCTCTCTTTTCCTTGATGGTCACTGGCTGAGACTTCAGTTTCTCACCACTTGGGCCTTTCTATAAGACTTCCCAGCGCAGTGATTCAAGAAAGAGAGAAAGAGAAAGAGCATACATCCTAGAGCCAGAATTGATTTTGTATTACCTAGTCTCCAAAGTAGTAGAACGTCACTTCCAGGAATTAGGATCTGCCTCTTAAAAGGACAAGTATCAGAGAATTAGAGGATAGAATTTGAAAACTATGGAAGGTTTCTGATTAGAAGAAAGGAAAACTGTTAAACTTTTCTTCAAATACTTTAATATAATATTTTGACTAATTACAATTAACTTGTTATTTTGTAACAAGTTTTCCATTAATAGACAATAGATGGCTATGTGCTTGGGAGGGAAGTAGAGATAGTTAGATGTGGGAAGGTGTGGTGTTGGTAATCTCTCATTTCTCACCCTGTCCATAGGAGACTTTAGATGAGGGATGTTAATTTCTGTTCATGTGTAAAGATACTGCATAGACACAAAATTCTAGTAAGATAGGGCACCTCAGTAGCTCAAAGAGAGTGGAGGAAACTTAAGATGATACAGAAAAAGGACTGGGGGAAACCTGGAAACCATCACGTGCGTGCATGAGCACATTACCCATTGAATTTTAATGTTTCCATTCATTTAACTTTTAATGGTTCTGACTATATTTTGACCTGATGAACTATATAGCAGATTCAAATTCCCAACATTGTCCTTCACATTAAATAATGAATTCTGATGCAGAATTTCCATCTGTCAGTTTAGAGAATGCATCATCTCATCTCCGTATTGAAATCAAGTTCCTCTCACCTTTCAAGAGCCAAAGAACCACTTCATCATCAGCAAGTCAGCAATGTAGAAAGCCACAAATCAATTAAGCTTACCTTGCATTTATGAGTGCCCATGAATTGCACTTAAAATGGTTTTACAAAAAGGGTGGTAGTTCAGAATTCTCAACAAAGGCATGCAAGTCAGGTAATGGCACATTTAGGGTCAGTGACACTTTCCGCATTTGTCCTTTCTGTGACTCAAGCGAGTTCTTCACCTTTTTCCTCGGGCCTGCTGGCACTCAACATTGCACTATTCCTTGTCACTTTATTTAAATGTAAGACGAAAACCACATGCAGGTTTTTGAAGAGCCCAGGCTAAGAAAGCCTCAGGTTGGAATGCAGCCCTGTAATCCCCTCACAGGGGGTGGGGAGGAAACAACTCCTCAGAGGGTTCCAAATACACACCAATGCCCCTTCCAGCTAAATTTTGCATTTCATTTTCTGCTTTAAAATTTCTATTGGCTACACATCTAAGAAGGCTTAAAAAGATAATTTATTCCATATAAGGTTCCCGGTAATTTATGCTCACCAAATTGGCAACATAGGAAGAATTTTTTCATTGACTGCCATGGAAGACTGTTTAAGGCCATCTTCTGTGAGTAAAGACAATCCAAGCAGCCGTACTTTATGCAAAAGGAAACATCCCAGCATCCTGACTTTTCAATGAAAATAATTTCTGTCTTTTGAATTTATAAATGTGCAATTTCAGTGTTTAAGTAACTGCCCAGTCACACAAAATCCTTCTCTAGCTAGCCCAAGTTCAGGACACACTTTATTTTTTGAGTCTCTCTGACCCCAAACTGGGTAAATCCAAGAAAATCTTATTTTCTATAATTCATTCTACTTCAGTGTTTGTTTTTTCCAATTTCAGATTTTTGCCAACATAATAAGCTCACTGTCCTAAATGCTGACTTTCTTGGCAGGTAAATATTAACTGTTTGTTCTCAGCTTTACCTTTCTCGGTGAGAGAGAATCAAGACCAGCTCTTTCATTATTGTCTTCCTATCAGAAAAGCAGCTTTGATCTTGGCACAAAGCCACGTCGATGGTTGCAAAGTAGTAACTATGTTCCATTATTTAGATCGAAACCCTCACATATCTAGATGTTTATACTTTTATTCAGTCATAATGAATTTGCAATTTTCCTCTCAATTTTTTTTTTTGTATACAATAAATACAGTCATGGGTTGAGCAATGTTATTTGTAATTATTTTATAGCGAGGTGATAGGTCTTTCTTCATTATATTTCTGAAGAATGTTTGCACTGGCCAGAAGCACTGGATCACACCTGTAATCCCAGCACTCTGGGAGGCTGAGATGTTCAGATCGCCTAAACTCATGAATTTGAGAGCAGCCTGAGCTAGAGAAAGACCCTGTCTCTTAAAAAAAACTAGCCAGGCATTATGGCAGGTGTCTGTAGTCCCAGCTACTCAGGAGGCTGAGGCAAAAGAATCACTTGAACCCAAGAGTTTGAGGTTGGTATGAGTTGTGACGCCAGGGCACTCTACCGAGGGGAGACAAAGTAAGACTCTGTCTCAAAAAAAAGCAACTTTGCATTGAGAATATAAAATTGATGTATTTATTATAATAATTACTTATATTCCTAGATGTAGGTATCTGCACATGAATACAATTCTCCAAGGTGGGAGAGGGTACTATATGTTGGCCTCATGTCAAAATCATGAAAGTAAAATTACTCCACTGGTTTGTTTAATTTTTAGAGACAAGGTCTCCCTATGTTGCCCAGGCCAGAATTGAACTCCTGGGTGCAAGTGATCTTCCTACTTCAGTTTTGGAAGACTATAGGCGTGCACTACCATTTCCAGCTAGTCCATTCTTTACATAGTCTTCATGAAACCACCAGAATGTAGGGGGGTTTATAATAGACCTGAAGCTGGGTTTCCCATCTTTTGAATTTGTGTCATCAAATCCCATCTGAGTCTGATCTCATAGGCTCTCTATAGTCACATTTTAATACTGATAATAAGTTCGATACTGTCTTTGTCACTGGAGGCCGATAGCCCTCAAAATTTGACCTGACCCTGAATCATGAGATGGTGCTGGGGTGATAGTTGTACTCAGTAATTCAGTTGTCAAGATACCAAGACACAAGCCAGTATCTCTGAAATGATTATCAAGGCTAACATGGCCTTTTCAACTCAAAGCAAACAAAAGCTATAAATTTCTTTACTGAAAATTTTTGCTGCTCCCCAGAGCTGCGAATAGCAGTAAACATAACACTCAAAAATGTATTCTATTTCACTTGTGAAGTCCTTTGCAATTTGAATTCTTAAAAGAGAAATCACAAGAGAGATGAGGTGGTAGGGAGAAATTTTTTTTAAAGCAAAAATATATTTAGAAAAGAAGAATGGGAAGATGTCTTGCCACCAAGCCAGTGGGAATTTGAAATTATTCCAATCCAGAAAGCCAATAAAGTGGCTAAAACATAAGGTAGAATTCAGAGGGAGCTGCTCATGTTTTGATCTCATTTAATGCTTTCCTTCCTGCCTGTTTCCAAGATCTAATTTGTGCCTACATTAGAAAATGTTAACAGAGCAGTGGTAAAAAGAAAGGCATTGAAAGTTCTTGGATGGATCCTTCTTCTTATGTAGATCTTACCCTCTCCCTGGGACAACAGTCATAAGACAATGACTTTAAGTACCTAAATTATGACTATTCCCTAACTCATCCAAAAGGATTCAAACCAGTTGAATGTAAGCTATGGAAGAAGATAGTATCTTTTTAACCCACTCCTTAGTTCAACTCAGTATGTTGACTAATGCAGAAATGACATTCAGACTATACAGAAAATGACAACTGCAACAACAAAACACATGCACAAAGGTGAAGCTTTAGTCCTGTGAGATCTTACCATGGCTCTGAGCAGTAAACAGACCAATATGAGGCTCATGATTGAGCTTTACAATCTCGCTGAGATGTGACTAAAGCAACAAATTTAACAGCATTGATTTGAAGCCTCTTGGACAGTAGTTTTCCCACTTGGTGCTCCTGAGTTTCTTGGAGGTGACTTCCAAGGTCAAGGTAGTGTCACAGTTTGTTATCTGTGCTCAGGCCATTCAGTTATACTAGGCTGGTCTCACCATAAACAAGAACCACTTTGACAATGGCTTCTTTATGCAAAATCTCAAATGAAAAACATAAAAAGATATTCAGATGCCCCAACCATCATCACATGAATTAAAAACCAATATGCTTAAATTTGCAACATTCATTTAGAATGAACCAAGCTCTTAGTATGTGCCTGGCACTATGCCAGGACTTGGAAACATAAGTGAATCAGCCATGCTTGCAGCCCCCAAGGAGCTTCCAACCCTGAGGGATAGAGAGGCACACAGAGAACTAACCAAACCAGCATGTTTCATCTGCTCTGACAGAGGCGGGAGCACTGAGGACTAAGCCAAATGCACCAAAACTTTTGGCATGCATGCAAAGTTAGGAATACATTCTGGCAGGAACATTTTTTGGCCACAATTCTCCATGTACTAATCTTCTCTGATATTTCCACAACCTTGCCTCTTTTTTTTTTTGTTTTTGTTTTTGTTTTTGTTTCCCTCTGTCTTAAACCTTCAGGTAAATGGTCAAGACACAAGGAGCTAAATCTATTCACTTTTTTGTCTGATATAATTCAACAGACAGAAATGATACTCTTGGAAACCATTTCAAATCCACACGTCTGCCCACACCCCATGAAAACGGCAGAGAGGAGGAGACACACTCTAAGGACTGTTTGAGAAACCTGTAGCTTCTCTACACAAATCCCAATAATCTAAGGAACAATGACCTTAATTTTCCCTCACGGGGCTAAGAACTGGGTCTGACTTCCTCCACCTTTGTTCTGTGCTTCCCTCCAGTGGAACTGCCGTCCCTTTCTTGCTCTCACCCCCTCTGCATCTGAGACATGTCAAAATCACCTCCCCTGTGAAAGCTTCCCCAGGCGGTTTTCCATGTCAGTTTCCATGTCAGGAGGAATCACTCTCTCAAATCCATACTTAAAAAAAAAAAAATCCACAGCTCCTTGTATCAGTTACCAGAGTATTGTAATTATAATGTCATGCTTTCTAGTGTCTCCTCACCGACCTAGAATATTTTTGAGGGCAGAGACTGTAATTTTTCACTCTTTCTGCCCCAAAATGCCATGTACCATGCTGGGCATGTCCTACCTACTCAATGAATGTGTTGATGTTAAATAAATGCACATATAAGAAAATTTCCACAGGAAGCAGGAAAATAATCGCTCTTCTCCTCCCACTCAGACCCAAAGCCCTCCCCCTCCCACACACACACACTTCCACCTCCACCAAATACCCCATGATCCACTTCCCAGGCCAGGAAGCTCCTTAGGAAATAGGCCTTGGGCGTAACTAGGTAGGCAGAGCTGATCTTGACTTTTAATATTCTCTTAGGACAAGCTGACCTGGACTGACCACCTCTAACCAGATGAGTAACACACACGTGGGTGGCTCCTTTATAACCAGCAGAAGATTGGATTATCTTTCACTCTGTTGTTTTGAATCAACAAAATAACAACTAAGTACACTGATTTCTATTTCATAGTGGCCTTAAAGATATTAAATGCTCAGCCTTCTGAAGATGTTTTCACCTAATAAAGAAGTAGCTGTAGCTTGCATCTGGTCACCACATTTGAACAATCACCCGTTCACTTTGTTTTGAATTTTCCCTGCTGTTTGGATGAATGTATGAGAGCTGTCCAGAAAGTATCCAGCCATGCAATATGAAAAATAGAAATACACATGGCTAGATCTTTCCCCATAGGCCTCGTATGCTTGCAATTGCCTCCCAGCGCCCAACCCAACCAATCAAAGAGGGGCTGTCCTAACATTGTGTGAGGCTCAAAATTCTGGTCTGCATCAATGGGCCCTGGTAGAACTAGCCTGAGCCAGCTTCCCAGGCGCGAGGCATTGATCCTCAGCATCCCAGTATCTTTGTAGGTGCTGCTCATCAAGGATCCTGGGCCAGCATGGCCTGTGGAAGCAGTGGCATGCCTGTGAAGAACAGACAGACACTTCGCTCACACAAAAGAAAATCATCCCAAGCAGGCAGCAAAACTAGGCAGCAAATCCAAGAAGCTTCCGAATGTCTGTGAAGACTTGCAAATGTGGAATTATGCCTGAGGCATGAAAGACATTTGGACCTCAAGGAAATAAAAATTATGAAGACAGACTCAGGAAATGGAAAATGGAGGCAAGGTGTTGGGGAAGGAAATAACTTGCATCTTCACATTCCCCACCCTTCAGTCCACCTGAACCACCTCCCCAAAAATATATACTGGAAACAAACAAAAATGTTTTTGCATATAGCATTCCCATAGACTTGATCAAAATGCAAAACTCTGTGATGATTGCTTTGATTAGCAGAAAATCTGTAGTCAGGTGGCCTTGGCCAAAACCTTGCCTCTGCCACCGACCTGCTGCGCATGGCCTGCAGCATGTGACTTAACCTCTCTGTGCCTCAGCTTTCACATCTATAAAATGGAGGTAATACAACTAATTGTGTCATATGCAACTGTAAGAGTTAAATTAAATGAAAAATAAATCAGGTAGGAGCATGTCTGGATCACATAATTATGACTTTTCCTTAAGTAAGAGATAACAATTGATAACAAGGTCTAATATTAAGACATTAGAAGTGATACGCTACAGATAATATTAGCCTTGTGGTGTCCACTTGCTTCCAATTGCTTTGCCTGTGTCTACGTGGCTTATGTTAGGACAAACAGGTTTTGTTTTATACACCCAAACACACACATACATGTTTTTTTTAGAAAGAGGGAGGGAGAGAATTTTCTTAAATTCACTGAACATGGGCCTCCCTAGCTTTAGAAAGTACCCTCAGAGAAAGTTGATAAAATCAAAACTACAAAAGAAAAGTGGAAAAGTTAGGTGGAACACTATCCATATCAATTTAGTAGAATAATTGGTGGTTTTCTCTTCTTGCTACTACACAAATCTATTGTCACCCTCAAGGCATAATCTGCTGTTCTAGCTGAGAAAAAAAAAATCAGTTTAAAAGTCTTTAATTCAGGGTGGGGAGCAGTGCTCAACTGTAAACCTAGCACTTTGGGAGGTGGAAGCAGATGGATTGCTTGAGCTCACCAGTTCAAGACTAGCCTGAACAAGAGTAAGACCCCATTTCTAAAAGAAGTAGCTGGGTGTGTGGCAGGTGCCTATAGTCCCAGCTACTTGGGTGGCTGAGGCAAGAGGATCACTTGAACCCAAGAGTTTGAGGATGCTGTGAGCTATGATGCCACAGCACTCTACTGAGGTTGACAAAGTGAGACTCTGTCTCAAAATAAAAAAAAAAAACAAATAAAAATTTAAAAAAAACAGAAGTCTTTAATATCTGATAAAACTACTGTGAAAGAACATGGAAGTAGATTAAAAGGAAAAAGTAGGAAATGTCCTCCTTCCCATTTGTCTCCCCATTAGCTAGCACCTGCTGACAAGTGGCTACAAAAGGACAGCTCTGTGCCCCACCCTGAGAACATTTTTCTGGGGTCCCATAGGAAAATGAGATTTCTTAAGATAAGAAAAACTGTCCTGTGTGTGTTCACATCAGTGTCTCTCCCTATCACAATGGAGAGCGTGTTGGAGTGTTTGAAAATGTGACTACTTGTTTTGATGTTGCAAATTGCTCTGTTTGCCATCCGCCAACCTGTGTTCATCTTCCAGGAATAACATGTCGGAGGGTTGCCCATTACTACAGGTGATCTTCTTTCTTTTTCTCTCTCTTCTTACAAATGCTGGTGCTCTTTAAATGGGCTTTCACAAGGGAATATTTAAGGGGGGGTACACTTGTTTTACAGGGACACAGCACGACAAGCACCCTGTTCATCTCTAAGATACAGAAAGACAAGGGTCATGTTGACGCCTGGCCTTCAAAGCCACAGCTTGCTTTGTGAAGGGGGATGGCTTACCCACCTGCTTCCTACCACTCTGCTGAGAAGTCTGGGTGCTGGGGACTGCTGGGAACCCTCTGCCTGGCTCCCCGTATCCTGGGACAGCACTCCAAGGATGAGTTCTGCTCTGCCCAGAGAGAAGCTCCATTTGGCAATTTCTCTCCTGAGTCCAATCTGGCATGGTAGCTGGTGGCTAGAAGAGCCAGCCCCATTCCATCCAGACCTGGCCTGTTCCTAGCTGGCTGGCTAAGCTAAGTCAGGGCTCTCAAATCTCTCAGAGGCTCTTTCTCCAGAAAGTTGACAAACGTAGTCTTTATGTCTTGAGGGTGTAACCAGGCTGTAAAGACCTAACAGCTACCAGTAGGGCTGGTGGTTCAATCAGCTTCTCCTGATTTCTTTTTTTCTCCATGGCTGTCCCAAAAGAATCTTTGTAGCTATTCACAGTCAACTTTATCTGAAAAGATTGATGCCTAGTCGCTGCAGTCTAGAGATGGAAGACCAAAAATGAAAGAGTGTCGTTTCCGCCAGGACTTGGGGTGCAACAAGGAGCAGACCAAGTGGATGGAGCAGAGAAGTGAGGTGAGAGCCGGGTGGAGAAGCAGAAGCCCAGCCTTGCTTTAGGTTCTCCTAAGGGGTAGTCTCAGGCAAGCCGGCTGGCCAAGACCTTGATTTTTCATGAGGGAAGCACAAGGAGGTTTGCCCTGACTCCTCAACACTCTGGAGCCCTTTCTCCCTTGGGTGCCTACTGGTCCTCACTAGGATTCTAAGAGGGAGGCTCCGGCTGTCTAGTCCCAGGGACTCCTAGGTGCAGATAGAAGACCGGGGTTACCTGCGGAGAAAACTAGGTCCAGATGCGTTCAGGTGACATGTGCTTTTCTCCTGTCCTCGGCTGAATTTTGAAGCAATCTACCTCTACATCAAAGTCAGGGAAGTCAAAGCCTGTCTGTCACAACTTCTAGTGGTTACTACAGTTCCTACCAACTCCACCTCCCACGTGTCTCCCTTCACGGAAGCCAGGGGAGATGAGGTGGCAAGGAATCCTCCCACACGCAGGAAAGCAGCAGACTTTTGTTTTTTAGAAAAGTAGATGCAGGCGGTTGGGTGTGGGGGCGTGGGGAACAGCAGGAGCCCCGCTCTCAGAGCCGGGGTCACAGTCTCAGGTTGCAGGAAGCCTCCAAGAGCATTTTTGGTTCTGAAGACACCCTATGTCTAGCAAACCCCCAAGGCAACTGAAGATCTCCCAGGGAAAACAAAATCAACAGCAGTCATACTGGGGTGTGTTGGAGGCCAAACACCCCACCCACCACGTCTCGCCCACTCCCCATCCCCAGCTACCCAAGGTTCCTCTTTCCCCGATTAGTTTGCTCTTTCTCCGATGTTCTGCCCTCGGGTGTAATGCCAACTCCGGTGGAAAGTATTTTAGGGCTACTTTGACTTTTACCCTCGACGCTGGGGCCGGCGCGGGTGTGGACGACGCATCGTCCTCTCGCTGGCTGCCCTGCACGCGGGAGACCCAGGCTGCCCGCGCGTCTGCAGCGCGGTTCCGGCCCGGCTCACCCAGTCACACTGCGAATGCCCAGGCCGGCGAAGTACCTCTAGCCTTTTCCTTGGACCCCGTTTAAACTAGTCATGGGAACCCTATTCAGGGTAGAGGAGTAGGGAGGTCGTCTTCCCTCCGACACCCAGCCGCTGTTTTTAACCAGCTGCGCTTCCAAAGACCGCACTAGACCAGACGCAGCGCTGAAGGCTGGAGGAGCTTGGTGGTCTGGAAGAGCGTCTGAGTCCACGGTTTGCTCTTTGTGTCCAGAAAGCTCTATGGAGACGGAAAGAGGAACCAATAAGGGGTGAGGGATGTTGGTGACAAAGTTTGAGCCCCCTAATCAAAAGGAGGACTCTGCTGGAGGATAGAAGAGACGCGAAGAAGGGTTGGGAGAGATGAGCCAAGTTTCCGAAGGCGGAGGAAAGAGGGCTGAGGCTGAGTAACAGAGGTGTCACAGGTCCGTCTGGTTCCCAGGTTCTTCCTCGACCTGCGCCCCAAAAGCTGAGGGTGGGGGGCGGGGCGGGAGGAGGGAAGCACCGGACAGAGTTTCCACAATGGGCTACAACCTCTGGCAGGCTCCACGCCTCGGGGCAGGATATGCTATTTCCTCAAAGTGAGTAGGTTCCATGGTGGCCCAGCCAAGACTGGGGAAAGAGGTGGGACAGGTGGCGCTGTCCAGCCACCCCAGCAGCCGGCAGCTTCGGAAAAGAGCGCCCAAATCAAATGGATGAGCCAGGGCAAAGGCCTTGATCTGGGGTAGTTCACTCTTGACCACTTATCGATTTTCTCTGCCTCTGCAATTTCAGGTCCCCCTCCATCCCTCATTCAAGTTCAGCTTCGCATTCTGGGCCACTCGGGGTCTCTGGCATCCCCAGTGAATAAGCAAAGCCGGGGACATCCAGCGCCAGACACAAAATCTTTCCAAACCAGGCTCCGAGCCCACTGTCCCCATCCTTGTGGGGCAACTCTGTCTAGCGGGTGACCGGCGACGCCAGGAGGAGCATAGGCAACCGCTGGCGCACACAATGTTTTTTTGAAACGCGTTGCTGTCCCCTGAAAGGTGTTATAACAGCAATTCAATTACAGTAAATGGCGCGCATCGTCCTCACAGCTCGAAAGTCGGTAACTGACCTACCGCTGTAAAGGAATCCGGTAGATTCGCATTACTTTTATCCCCCCCCCCCTTGCTTCTGATCCCCCCTTCTGTCTTTTCTGCTCTCTGTATTAATTGTAGCCGGGCCACGGGTTAATTAACTCCAAAGAGCTTAGTCTATCTAGACAGAAACACACTGAGAAATTGGCAAGAGATCTCCCAAATCGGTCCCCAAGTTGCTCACGTTCCCTCTGTGGCTACAGCCCTGTTTTCAAGGATCAGAGGTTTGGGGCGGGTGGCAAAGTCGCCTGGGGGTGTGGTCATCTGGGAATGAGGGGTTGATCTGCTACCCACTTCTGGGCTTAGATCGTGATGCCTCCTGTTAGGAGAGGGTGTCCACTAAATCCCACGTGGCATGTTCTGTAGCTATCCAAGGAAAGGTCAGGTCTGTTCCTGATGTGTTTCCACTTCTAGTTCATTAGGGATAACTCCCACTTGTCCCATGGCATGCAAAACTTTAAATAAGTCTTCGGTGAAATTAGTGTCAACAACAACCAAAAGGGGCAAAGCCTGGGTGAGGAGGAGGAAGCGGCAGTGGCTGCTTACTTTCCAGAGTGGGCTAAATCATCACTGAACTGGATATGTTAAAATCCAGAGGGAAGGCTGGGGGGGTGGGGGGAACCTTTAAAAAGTCAGCCCAGGCAGTCATTTAAATAAAGGTAAAACTAACACTAGCTCCTTTGAAGTTAAGAATGAAACTGGCTTAAAAGAGGATTGTATGTAGTGAGCCTCATATCAAAATGAGACAAAAGGTATTGCCTTGCCTGGAGTTTTTAGTTTCATGATATTCCATAAAACATCACTTCAGAAAATGTCAAGATGACAACGCAGGTGTCCCACTGTGTTACTGGGCGCCCAGAGGTGGGGGGTGGCATGGACCTCTCCCTGTAGCTGGAGAAAGCTCAGTTTTCCGGGCTGGGGGTAATGCAGACTAAAGTATGCGGAGGGTCCCTTCTCCCCACCCAATACTTGGCTAGTCCCGAGTGTTTTAGTGTTTGACTTCTGGAGGGGACAAGGAGCACCATACAGTGGTTGGGACAGTTCCAGGGCAGTGGCCACCCAGCCTGTAGGCCCCCTTAGCTTTCCACCTGCACCCAGCACGTTCCCTAGTGTGAGAGATCCCCCCCATCCCCCTCCATCTGCTGCACCAGCAGCCAACTAGTCTCAAGGGGAAGAGCAGGTACAAATGGGTGCACTCGGGGTCTCCTGACTCCGGGTAGGCCAGCCAGACGCGTGTGGAGCCCAGCCCAGGGTTTGGGCCCTGATGGGCAGGAGCAGAGTGCTAGGGGCCTGCTCTGCCCAGAAGTAGCGAGGGAGCTCTGGCCCAACGGTGGCCAGAGTTGTTTGGGTTGTTTCAGCTTTGTCTGCTTTAAAACCTAGAGGCGCAGTTTGTCAAGCTCAACAGAGCCCTGACCCCCTGTTTGCAATTCTCAGCCAGGCCCTCCTGACTTTTTCTTTATGTTTTTCTTTTTGGTATGGTAAGAAGGGGATGGTGAAAGAAAGTGAGTCCTCGACTTCCAAGGCTTGTGGTAGTAGGAAATCAGGACCTGTCCCTATAACCCGAGGTCACCAGCAACCTGTGATCTGAGGTTGCAGCCTTGTCCCCACCCCTGGAGCCACTTCTTAAGAAGTTGCAGAAAAGGGTCCCATGTTGCCTGGGTCTCATCGCTTCTCCTGGCTGGAGAAAACCCGTTTTGTAGGCAAAGTGGGTGACGCTAGAGGACGCTTTGTTGTGTTTTTTTTTTGTTTGTTTGTTTGTTTTTTTACCGAGTCTCCTGCCAGCTCTGCCTTTTATGCAGAAGGAGTTATGCCATGACCTCCTACATTATTCCACCAGAGGGGACTTGGATCCCTGTTGGGCCTAGTTCTAGGGGAATCCCGGGTATTCAGTATGCCCGCGGTGGCGGTGATCTCAGCGCAGCCTCCCGCCCAGCTGCGCGGCCTCCCTGCCGCTGCCGGTTCTCAACTCAGGCTGCACAGTCCCCATTCCTCCAAAGGTCCCCTCCCTGCTCTGCCGAATTCTTCCCACTAGCCTTTTTCTCGCCTAGCACTTCTCCGAGATGTCGGGACTAGCCCCACGTTATTCACTGCATAAAACCCCGCTTTTACGCCCAGTTGGGGGCCTCAGTCCTTCTGAGAGGTAGAAAGAGCGAGATTGAGAGCCCTGTGGGTGGCCCTTCTCCAAAGGGAAGACCTTCGTTCGCATCCCTGCTCAAGTCTTGCAAAGTTATACTTAGGACTTGCACTCTTTTATTTCACTGTGGATCTCAGGGGAAAAAAAATATTTGGAAAAAATGATCTGAGGATAGCAGCAGCGCCGAACGTTGCCGAGGCTCTTTCCCAGACCTCCAAGTTCCTCACCAGAATTGCAACCTGCGAAGGTCTCAGATAAGGGACTTGAGGAACACTTACTTTCCACTTTTCCCAGCATCCCCACACCTAGGAAGGAAGGAAACCAAGTTTTTCTCTTGGGTCTGGCACACCCCAGCTGCCCTCACCTAGGGCCTGCCCAGCCACCAGGTGGCCTTCGGTTTCTGCCTCTGCCCCAAGCCCCCGTTCGTAGGAGCTGCCCCAGACCACAGAAACCACAGAATAAAAGATTTGAATTTATAAATCCAGTCACAGCAATTCTTACACTTCTCCCCTTCTACCCACCTGTAGAACAACACACGTTATTAAACAGGTGAGTTGATAAATTCAGTAGACTTAAAATATACACATACACAGACCTTTCCTTCCACTGTGGTATTCCTCCTCCATAGAGATCTCCTAACATATGCACTTAAAGGTACTCAGGACTCCAACTTCTGTTCATCTCGGTTTTAGAATTAATGAAACTTAACTATAACTTAGACCATTTCCTCCAAAATGACTTCTTCGTTTGTCTAAGATAGGGAAAAATTAAAATTGGTAAAGTGATCCCAGATTGGTCCTTTTTTCTACTCTCCCTAAAGTTTTCCCAGTAGCCATTTCTTTTAGATGAATCACATTGGCATGGTTGCCATTACTTCTGATCATTCCCCAGGTGTCTGATAGTGGGTCTCCCATCTGCCCCATCAGCTTTGTATTTGCTCAGCCCAGCTCTATTTCAAAGTTCCTTAGTCTGATCTGTTCTCATACTACCTTTCTCCCCAGCTCCTCTTATTTATTTTTTCCTCTGGTGGATTAATCACAGAAACAATTGATTTTTTTCTGTGTTCTGTTTGAACAAGAAAATAATGACATCTTGGGATGGGATGGGGCAAATTAAGTGAGCATTAACCCACATGGACTATGAGGCAGCCAGTCCATTCTCCAGGTCTGATATTAAAGTTGTGTGTGCACACATGCATGTTGAAGGGTCTGCTCACGTTACCATGCTTATACACCCGAATATACATACAAACCACAATAGTATAAAATTAGAAAGAATTTTCAATGTAATGTCGAAGTGTAAACTGAATGAGAAATCATCCTAATCTGGATAAATGAGTAGATAATTAATTATGAAATTCTGACTCTTTTGAGCTTCCTAGGCTTGCTAGAAATGAATCATCTTTTTTTTCTCTTTTATTGGAAGTAAGATACTAAATTCCTCTTGACTGAAAGGAAGTTACCAGACAAGATGCAATTTTCTCTTTCTTTTCTGACAACTCAGTCATCCAAAGGATCACAGCCATGACAGAATGTCTGTCTTGGAAAGAAAAAAAAAAAAGAGAGAGCGTGCAAGCTAGTGAGAGAAGCCCTGCAGCCCGTGGCCGTCTTTGCATCAAAATTTTCCAGACCTCTATTTTTGATTGTGATCCCACTGATCTGAGTTTGAAATGCGAACACAGTGAAGCCCCTAAGCCTTCAATCGTGTGAAATTTTCAAAAGATCTCTAGAAGCAATCTCAGGCTGCCTGACCCCTGACAGGCACGGATCTCTTTATTCCTCTCTCTGCCAGCACTTCATTTGTTGGAATATCTTTCAGATTTGCACCTCCAGATGACAAACCTGAGTGTTTATTATGTGTACATGAATCAGAAATCTTCAAGCCTGCACAAAAGCACCACCTTAAATACAATATTTAATTTCCCACCCTAAGTGTCTGCTGCTGTATTTGCTTTTCATTAGCTTAAATATTTTTTTCCAGGTCTCCTCATGTGTCACTTTGATATTTAGATGATTCTCTCTTTTAATCATCATTTTCCCCTTGAAAAATCTTCTATCGCTGGTGTCTGTGGGGCTCATGCGGCCACGTCACTGAGAGGCAGGTGGTTGTGGCGGGGTGGGTGCATCTTCAGTCAGAGCGAGGGCCAGTGGGGTGCCAGAGAAACATTTGCTTTGTAACCAGTGGCCAGGGCTGGGTCCGGACAGTGAGGATCCTCCCATCTCATTCCACCTTTCTCCTTCAGGCCTTTCTCATTCCTTACATTACCTTTTAAAAATAAAACAAAATCTCAAGTGGCTTGCAAAGTGCTGGGGGCTGTTCCCAGCGTACCTGTCCCTGGTGCTCTGATCAGGTGCAGAGTTTAGCCGTTCCACCCAAATCAGTCAGGTGCTCATTCCTGTCCTGAGATTCCTTGTCCTGCCCCCTTTCTGTGGGCACTTAAATTCTCTGAGTGTGAAGACACTAGAGGGTAAAGGGATGAGGTGGTGATTTTAGGAAGAAGGCTGCTTTGTTAAAAAAAAAAAAAAAATGCCCTCTGCTGAAAATGTTCTACTTACAAGACTTGGAGGGTGGAGACTTCACCCAACCCTCCTCCAGTCTCAGCACCACAGTGGGGCTCTAGATCCAAGCTTGGTACCCCAGGTGGATTGATTTGAGATACAGATGTTCCCTATGCTCGCCACTCTCAATCACAGTCCTAGGTTGAGAGGTGGTGGGCTGAAGCCTGAACCCCCCTCCCTCTGTGTTTGGAAGGGCTGTGTTGCTATGATTAACTTATTAAACCCCCTCGTAATTATTTTAATTTGACTCAGAAAAAATACTTTGGGCGGTGTTGGGATGTGTTTGTATTTATCCATCCCCCCTATAAAACCTGTGTTAAAACAAATGTTACTTTTCTCTCTCTGTACATAGACCCTCCCTTTTTGAAATAGACCGCAGGGACTGCCATTAGATCGAATGGCAAGTCTTTATGGAAAGTGTTTTGCATAATTACATACCAAAGCCAGAACAGTCACCTCCACATTTTATGGGTCACAGACCATCAACAATTGCCACATTATTGTCCATGAAACCTTAGTCCCTTCATTGATGGAGCGGACTCCACTGCCTAATCTAGAACGGGAGAGGATGGAAATTTCTTCTAATAAGAACCCGAGAAGATTATGTCCCCACTGACAACGTGTTTACATATAGTTATAAAGTTCAGAGGACTGACCGGGAGAGGAAAGGGACTAGGACTAGGCCTGATTAAGAATGGCGCATGGGTCTAATATAGATAGCGCATCAAAAGGAGAAGCTGAATGCCTCTCCCCTTTTCAGATCCGACCCCTTTTCTACCTTTGTGATGCAGTAATTAAGATATTCTTATTTAGACAGACAGCTTCTCTGGTAACTGAATAATATTAGCTCCTTTGATGTCAAACTTTTGACAGTTATCACACCAGCACTGGGCAATTTAGCACAAATGCCCTCCTTAAAAAAAAAAAAAAAGAAAAGAAAAGATAGACAACCCCCATCGGCTTTGAAGAAATCTAATAAGTGTGATCCTTATCACCAAATGATCTAAATCGCCAGCGACAGGCCGCCTGGCTATAAATTACATTCGGTTGTACAAATGAAGCCGAATTTGGGTTTTAGTTCATGGAGGCAGTCTTGGTGGAAGGTGGAGCGAGAGTCCACACTTTCAGCTCCCCCACTTGGGAGAAAAAAATCCTCCAAGTCTACCGGGTCAGGGCAGGGATCTCCGGGGTTGGGGTAGGTGCCAGCAGAACCCATCGCCCTCGCCCAGCTCCAGAAGAGCCGGGCAAGACCAGCCACCTACTCCCAGGATGAGACGTAGCCCTCGCTTTCCCAGCTTGGTCGCCAAATTTGGGATTTGCCAGATGGCAGGATTATTTTCGCGTCTGTTATATTATGGGGTGTGGGGAGAAGGAGAGTGAAGGCCGAGAAGTCCAGAGATCGCTTTGGTTTCTGTAAAACACATGCACATTTTCTCTTTGGCCACTCCCGGGCAGCCGCCTGGACCCTTACCAGAGCTCTTGGCAGCCCTGAGGCCGCAGGCAGCAGGCCGAGTTCCGACCACCCTGCCCCTAGGTGGGGCCCCCAGCCCTCATCTATAGACCTGGGGCTCAGTGCTAAGCTGGAGGAGCTAGGGTATGGGAGGGGGGTGACAGAGCATCCCCCACAGGAGAAAGGGGGGGAGGTAGAAGGTTTGGGAGGGAAGGAGGCAAAGGAGGCGGGTTAGGAGGAAGGGGACTGTGACAGTGACACCTGGAAGGTATTGTCCTTGCGAGCCACACCTGTCAATCTCCACTCTGGGGTCCAGCGGCCGGGCACCAGGAGGCCGCGGGTCTCTGAGCTGATGTCATCTCAGAGTCCGTTCCCCACCGAGGGCGGGAAAGGCTGGGAGAAATGCGAAGCCGAGTGGGCTCAGAGCAGGGTGGGGGAGGAGAAAAGAGAAACAGAAGTCGCTCTCAGGTGCCCGGTTCGCTGCTCGCAATTTACATGGAAATCAATAATCCAACTTTAATGTTGTTTCTAATCTTAATGGACTGTCTTGCCTTTTCACTGGGGGAGGAAGAGTAGAGTTACAGCACCTGTCCCAAAACCCAAGCAATCACCCTATCCTTGGGGGAGTCCTGCTACCCCCAAGCTCTGAAGTGACTGACTCTTCTTCCAGACCAGCTCCCCTCTTTTCCTGGCGGTTGTTCCAAGTGCAGGCTTCAGGCTTAAGCAGGAAACATTCCGAGATGAGTTTTGAAAGTCTTCCGATATTGCAGGGGCAAGGAGGGGAGTTAATTAACGCTGGGCTTACTCAGCGAGCGGGAGCCGCGGCTCGGCGTGGGTGGGCGGGGCGGGTCGATCTTGGGGGTGCGGGAGGCGTGTGATCTACCGGCTCCTGCTCTGGGCCGGGGCTGGGGGTAGGTGATCTGTGGTGTGCTGGGCCGGGGAAGAAGGGGGATGGTTGCTGAGGTGCCCCAGGGAGTCCCCCCAGTGCTCCGAGAGAAATACTGATTTCCCACCTACTGAGTCCCCACCCCCACCCCACAGTGAGCTACCCAACTCTCCCTCTTTCTATTCTTTTCCGCCTGAGCTAATTAGCAGCCTGCCAGCGGCCTGATTTATGGAAACGCTCGGGCGGGCGGGGACGCGCAGCTAGCGGAGCCGGGGCTGCCTCCGGGAGGAGTGGAGGAGGAGTCTCGACCGGCCCCCTCCGTTGAGTTTCCCTTTTCCCTTCCGGAAAATGAAGTTGCGGCCCCCCCTTCCACCACTACTCCGGCCAATGCCGGAGGCCCCTTCGCCCTTGCTGCCCCAACCTGGGACACGAGGTGCTCCGGGCGCTCGAGGCGGGCAGATTCCAGCTGTAGCTGACCCCAAGAACAGGCTGGACGCCGACAGAGCCTGGCACCTCACTTTCCGCGTCCACTTCCCCAGAAAGAGGAAATCAGAAGGACTCGAAGGGAGAGAGGGCGCTGCTCCAGGCCCCTTCCCCCCGACAGGCTGTGTGAAGCTGTAGCAGACCACGGTGGGGCCAAAAGGAGCCACCAATCCCAGTTCCCTGGAGCAGCTTGCTAGGTTTTCCAGAAAGGCGTGGTTCTGTCCATTTCCTCACCACCACCACCCCGGCACACACAACACCACCACCAATTTTTCCTAAGAGTCTGGTCCTGAGAAGGGTGCTTTAAGTCTGAGACTCCAGCCAAGAGTCTGGGAATTTCAGGCTAGCAGAGTGCAGGAGGCACACCATTTCCAGAGCCCCCTGGTCTGGCACTTACTGGACTACTGGTTGCCAGTCTCCTTGCTTTTTGTGGTTTGTATGAATAATCTATGGGAACAAGGGGAGAGGAGTATTTCCTCTTTCAGTTGACCCCAAAAATGATGGTGGAGAGAATAAAGAGTGCAGGGGTCAGAGGAGGAAGTGCAGCTGGACCTGTTGCTGCTGCTTAAGCAGTCTTGCCTCTGGGGACAGGGTCCCACCCTTGGTTTCTCCAAGAAGCAATGGGGCTAGGGGTTGAATGGGCACACCTGTGCCCTTCTCATTTCTGGGAATATTGGGGGAAAGAGACCAGTGAAGGCCATGTGCCCAAAACATGCTCTTTGTTTCAGGTTTGGGGTGGACAGGACTGGGTGGGGATAAAATAATTCTGATGAGGAAAGTGTCCCTAAGCCTTGCTATGATGAGCTGAGATCTCCAAGAGGATGCGTAAAGTTTACTCTAAAACACCCAACTCGTTCACCTTCCTTATAAGTCATTCTAGACCCTCTGACTGGGACAAATATAGAATTGGGCCCTTCTCCCGCACACCCAAGACTTTAAACACCTGCTCTGTCTGCAGAGTCCTGGGATCCTCCTTGCCAGGTTTGCCTGCCATTTAATGTCAACTCGAATGTAATTCCTCCCAGTCTGCGCCTCCCACCGGAAATTCAGTCTCCTCATCTCTTTCAGCCCCTTGTCCTGCCTTTGCTGGCACCATTTTCAAAGGGTTAGTAAAATTTGGGCAGACACGCAGGCCCTGGCCCTCCCCTAAGCAAGTAGGAGAAGGTAGTTGACACTGTCATTGGGCAATAACACTAGGCTTCCAGCCCCCCGGGTGGTGGCCCTTCTGAATTCCCTACTGTGTTGGACTGAGGTCACTTGCCTAGACACATTGCATGGCCCCAACTTGACAGTGACATCTAAGTAGAAATGGACACACACACAGACACATGCCAAAATGTAGCCTTTGGTCAGTGCATCCCCCAAAGACAGGTGGTCAGCTAGGACTGCACTGGGTCCTGTCTCCCCAACTGTACAGGGCCAGCAGCTCACGTAGCAGATGCTGATGGTTAGGTGCCAAAATAGCATTCTTCATTCATTTTTTTCAAAGTTGATTTATAGCAATCGACAGGTTAAAGCCTCATCTGACTTCATTACTTTTAAAAGCTGTCTATTTCACAACTGTCGCTTTTCATCACTTAGCTGGAATAAATACTTGAAGAAATAAATTGTAAAAGACTTTCAGATCATGTGTATAATTCTTGGTCACCGCATTAACATTTCAAATGACCTGACCCTCTGAGTTTCTGTAGCGTCCTAAATTGGGGCAAAAATTGCATTTATACTAGAAAACTTTAAGCCAAGTACAGGTGGCCAGAATTGCAGGCTAAAAGAAGTAAAGTGGGTGATGTATGAGCAGCAAAACTTCTGGGGCTTTAGGGCCCAGGCCAAGTACTCAGGCCACTGGGAGGAGGACGACTCACTGGTCAGGGAATTCCGGTGCAACCAGCTGCTAAAAGGAGGGTCGGGTCTGCCCGCATTGCGCAGTGCGGCTTGCGCATTGCCAAGGTTTGGTCGAATCGGCTGCAAAACCGCAGGGAAATTCATGAGGATGGAAATGCTGTTTATTGTGACCACTTCTATCATTATTTCCACCATTATTTCAAAATTATTTTAAAGGGTCTCCATGACTGAAGATTGGGAGTGGCAGACAGAGAACCATTTCCTCACAGGTCATGTTTGACTTAAAACTTGTGGGGCACCCAAGAAAGGCAGAAATGTGGGAACGAAATCTCATGGATTGAATTCCTTTCAATAAATAGAAATAGTTTCAATGTTGCCCAAGTCTTCAAGGGCTGCTGTTACTTTCTTTCCTCTCTCCGTGTCTCTCTCTCACACGCTCGGCTCTCAGAAATGGATGATGAGGCACAGAGAAAACAAAGAACGAAAACAGAAGGGAAGGAAGGGAAAAAATACATAAAATACAAAGACAAGAAAGGGAAGAATAGGAAAATGAAAGCAAGGAAGAAAAAAAAGAAAACTGTCTACTTGAGGGGACAAAGATCGAAAATATAAAATTTTATTTTCTTTACAAAACAAAACAAAACAAAACAAAGCAAAACAGCAGCAGCGAAGTCCTGTGAGCCCCAGGCAGATGGACTGGGTGACCCCTCGGTGTGTGTGTGGCTAGCCTCCCCTCCCTGGACTCAGACCGCCTGGAGCGCGCCTGGGGACTGCGGTCCCAGCGCCCTGCCCGCTGCCTCTCCCCACCCCACCCCCGGGTCGCAAAGAGCGCTCGAACTTCGCAGATCCCTCGCAGCGGCGGCTCGCGAGCGTGCCATTGCCTAGCCGAGGCCGCGCTCCCCGCCGCCACCACCCTTCCCCGGTCACGGCCGGGAGTCCCAGCCCACCCTGCCGGCCTAGGTGGGTCTGAGCGCTCACTGCCTTTTCGTGCAGAGGCTTTAGGAACCCGGCATTAATGCAGCTGGGTACAGGGGGCCTCACTGCGGGAACGCGGCCAGAGCGCTGCGCGGTGAGAACCCGGCAGCGCTGCCGTACCTTGGAGCGCCACCTCGCTGCGGAAACTAGAATTACGCCGCCAAGCCTCCCAGCCTCCTGCTGCCTAACTTGAGCGTCACCGTACTTTTTCCTTTATCAAAACCCTTAAAGAAGCCGAACGGTACCGGCCTTCTTCTCACTGGCTGAAAACTATTACCTGTAGCTGAAAGATCCCACAGTGGCTGCATTGGGACGAAGGGAAAATAACAGAGGATAAAAATGTATAGGTACAATTTCACCAAGTCTAAGGTAGTCACTCAAGCTGCGAAGCTGCTTTCCTAAAAAGGATAAAATAAATGAGACATGTTCGCTAGGAGGCCACCAGTTCGGGCCGCAGTATGTTTTGGGTCATTTAGCTATGGCCAATACAAATGTCTCCCATGCCACGTTGCCTAGGAAGTCGTTCTCTCGCACTTATGATTTCCATTGAAATTCATTCAGCCTGGCACCAGGGGGGCTCTCCCCTGATCTTTGTCAGGCTACTGGGACACGATACCTTGCAGTTTCGGTTTTACTGAACAAAATAACCACAAAATACAATACCCTAACATGTACTTCTATTAGCCAGTGAAAGTAGCAACTGGCAAGAGTAACGAATTACACAGCATTTCTCTCCAAGGTGCACCTAGGCATTGGACCCTATTTTGTCCAGTTGATAACTTAAGAAGTTTACCCTCTCTTAAGTTTACATGACTATAAAATATACAGAAAATCTGATTCACCTGTACCATAAGTCTTTGCTTCTATTTGTTTTCAGAGTGCACCATCCCAGAAACAGGTCTTATAAGCAAATACAAATTTCACATGCCAAACATAATTTTAAAGAAGAGAGGCTATTGAGGTTCAGTGAGGATTTGTATGGTTTCTTTGTTTTTAAAGGGGTACAGAATCTTTATAAAATGTACTTTTGATTATAAGTTGAATATACTTTAAAAAGAAAGCTCAGAGGTTCCTATCCATAATGATAGCTGAACCCGTGGGCTGTGGAGGGGGAAAGTAGTGGTTTCCTGGTGGTGTTATCACACTGTATTTCCCTGCCGACACAAATCCAACATAGAGGCCATTTCTTGAAACTTTGCATTCCCCTGAGTTAACAGGATGAGCCCCCAAAGGCCAGGGAAGGGATGGAATGAGTGCTCCTGGTGGCAGATTAGGAGGTTCTCAGAGCTCAGAAATTACAGGGCTACACCAGGAAAACAGCCAGGTTGGCTTTCTGGCTGGCTTGTCCTTTTTCCATCAGGCTAGGAAAGATTCCTGAGAGACCACACAAGAGAGAAGCCCCAGATTCCTAGCAGAACTTGAATGAGCACCCCTTACACCAGACAGCTACATGGGGGTGGTCCAGCCTCTGGGAATCCTTAGGCTTGGGTGAATGCTAACCTGGGGAGAAGACAGCTGCAGAGAGATCTTGGGAGCTCAAAGGCAATTCCTGAGAGGGCCCTGGGGCCCAAGGAGGGACTGGGAAGTGGGACAAAAGCTGCATTCCTTCTGTTTGGAAAGAGGGAGCTCCCAATCAAAAAAGATGTTGCTTTTCACTCTCTCTCCTTTACTCCCCTTTCTTTCCTCCTTTTCTCTCTCGCTTCCCCTCTCCCTTCTTTTCTTTTAGTTCTCTTTTCTTCACCCCCTCCTCTTCTCACATTCAGGTTTTCTGGGTTTTTTTTTTTCATCCAATAATAACTAGAGATGAAAAATGATTTTTCTTGCTATTACACTTCCTACCGCAAGATGCAGTGCAAGGCTGCAGAGTTTGTATTACAACTATGTCACAATGTTTCACTGATGCAAAACATGTACCCAGAGGGTGTTGCTAATGACTCCCGGATTAGAGTGAGATTGAGACTGGGAGAAGGAGAGAGAGAACAAGAGACAGAGGAAGGGAGGAGAGAGAAGAATGTCATTAGAGAAGTAGGGAGGGAAAAAAAATCACCGTATAATCAGCCCTAATAATCTAATCAGGATTTTTCCAGGTCTCCAGGTGCTCCCCATGTGTAAGAGTGTGAGCTGGAAGAGAGCGACAACTATCCTTTTAAACACCACAAGGTTTTTTGCATGTTAAAAACCATTACTTATGTTTACTCCAGTTAAGTGAAGAACTCTCCTTTGGAAATAAACTTCGGAAAACGCTTAATTTCAGATTAAAGGCTTTTCCTGGAGCCCTGGTCGCTTGGAGAGAGATGGGGGCCGAGTCACCCAGGGGTGTGCGGAGCGCAAGGCGCAAGGCAACCTGCAGAGGCTCACCGCCACCGCCCACGGTGGTGCCTACAATTCTCTGAGCCATGCAGGTGTCCAAAAGCCTGTGACAGTCCGGTGGGACCCTAAGTGCCCCGTCGGGGCCCTCGCAGAACCCGAGGCGAAGCCAGCCTCCGGGGCTAGGCTTCTGCCGGATCTGGACGAAAACGTCTCTCCAGCCGGAAACTGCCCGGCTCCCTCCCCCGGGGCCAGCTCTGCTCAGGGAAGCGGGAGGTTTCGAGGTTCCTACCGTGGCCCAGGCGGGTCCCACCGCCCTGCAGTCGGCTTCTGCCACCAGGGGCACAGCGAGGAGGGCATTCCCCCGGGGCTGCGGCCCTTTGAACCCCAGGAGCCCTCGACTCCCGCCCGGACGCGCGGAGCTCGCTCGGGCCGGCTGCGGAGCGGAGTGCGGGTGGCGGGTGGGGTTGGAGGGGAGTGCGGCAGGCAGGAGGGGTGAGGGCGGAGGCGGGAGCCGGGCGTTAAGCCTGGAAGCTTGGCTGTTTACCCAAACGATTTTCCTTTCAGGCCCGAGACGCCAATGAGACAAGATCAAACTCCCCTCCTCATAGTGCATGTGGGGTGTGTGTGTGTGTGTGTGTGTGTGTGTGTGTGTGTGTGTGTGTGTGTCGCCTCTTCCAAGAGGGGCTTTGTGAATGGGGGCTCCAGGACGCCGGCTGGGAGGGACCAGAGGCCGACCCCACCAGCGCCTCCTCCCGGGGGCTGGGAGAAGCTGGGCGGAGGGCGCGGGGGTCTGAGACCGAGCAATGACGCCCCAGAAGCGCAGTGGTCCACAGGGAGAGACGCGAGCGACAGGGACACAGGCCGTGGAGAGCTAAGGTCCCCAAAGGCCAAGAGAAAAGACCCACGGTCATGTGTGGGAAGGGAGAAGTATATTATGAATCTCATCCTTCTTCCAGTCCGGATCCCTCCGAAGCTCAAATCTCCCTCCTTAGGTCGCCGGCTTCTTTTCGACTCCCTCGCTGGAGATCTATTAGCTGCAAATTAGGCCAAGGTTTTGGCCATTATGGTACAATTCAGGCCGCCAGAATCGCGTCGTTTGGTCTGTGTCTGGGTCCCTCTTCCCACAGTAAAATAGTTAGAAACTAAGAGAAGATGTGTATTCTGTATTGACAAGACATTTGTCATTTTTAAAAGGCCCAGACCCAAGAATATCCATCAGCCTGAGGGGACTCGGGGAGAGAAAAGAGATGAGCAAACTGAAGCCTGAGCCACACGCAGCAGGTGACAGTCATCCTGGGAGGGCTCCTGCAGCTGCTCCAGTGACCATCCCAGACTGAAATGTCGTTTACAAAATATTAATAATAATAACAACAGTAGCATTAGTATTGTTGAAAACAAAGAATCAGGAAGGCAGAGTTAAATTCATTTATTAAGGGTATTAATAATTAAAATTTGGTTACATGGACATTGTGCTGTTGTAGGGATATTTAATGACACTACCTCCCTTTAGTCTGACTAAAGGCTTAACTCAATTCTTTCTAGATATAAAGGTGTCTTTGTGATGCTCTGACTCAGCCTCTAGTGGCTCTCCTGCCTTGGTCTGCCTCTGGGTGCCCTACTCTTCCCATACAAACTCCTTTCACTGAAGGCTTTCTTTTCTTTTCCTTTCTTTTTTAAACTGACCTTCATACCTCCACCCAGGATGTTTTTATTTAACCAAAATTCCCCTCCCCTAGCACTGATCTGGGCAAGGCACACTGGGAACCTGCTAAGGCTAGTTTCAGGCCTCAGTGTCTCCTGCTGAGGTGGCCCAAGCCTGGACAAACACCCCAAGGGAAAAACTGTAGAGCCTCAGGTGTTTCCAGCCTGGGGGTGGTTAAGGTTGCAGGGCTCTGAGAAGCAGTGGAGGCTGAAAAGCCTTTGAGTAGAAGTGGGGGTGCTTGAGGACCTACCTGTGTGCATGGTCAGTCTGAGATAAATGTGTTCCAGAGGGGAGATGCTCTTGGGGGAAACACTACTTAACATTTATTGAGCGCTTACTATATGCAGGTCACTGTGCCCACATCCCTGAGAACCTCTAAACCTAAGGACAAACCATCACGATCAGGGTTAGGCCTCAGCACAGTGGCTGACCAAGGGCAGGAACATAGCCAGGTAGGTGGAGTAGCATGGCTGTGGGGTGGGGCTTGGGTCAAAATTTCTGCTCCTCAATGCACTTCGCGTCCCAGGGTGGTGGGGCTCTTCAAACACCCAGAAGCCATTCCGAGGCCTTCTCGCCCCCTTCGCTGCCGCGGTCGTCTCCCAACAACCCTGCTGTCTCTCGTCGCTATGCTCTGTGCTGGCCCTCAGACCCCAAGGCCTGGATGAGGAGAGGCCAACAGGTTCTACTCATAGTCCCTCTTCTTCACGCTGAAACCCAGAGAGGAAAGTAGACTGGGCCATCAGGGCTACAGAGGCCGGGCTCCAGCAAGCGGGGAGGGGAGCGCTCAGTGAGCCGCAAGGTCCTGCGTCCTATGCGGCCTCTGGCCCAGGTAACGGCGACACCGCTTCAGGCGAGCTGCGCCTTTCTCGCGGTGCCAGAGGACGCCTGACCACTGCCCGGCTTCAACAGCCGTGGACTGGGCCTCTGGCGTTCGCGGCCTGCTGCGGAGGGCAAGATGCTGCCCAGGTCGCTTTGGCCTCTCCGTCCCGTGGGGTGTTCCAGCCTCCAGAGCCCGAGTTTTTGCTCCATTCTTCCACTCTGCCTCCCATCCCCCTAACGCAGGGGCTGAGACTCGCGGTGACCCAGTGCCTTGCCCCGTGAAAGTGAAAAAAAGCTGCGCTGAGCTCCGTCTGGAGACAAAAGGCCTCCGAGTTCAGGCTCCTCCAGGCCCAGCCGCTGCGCCTTTCGCATCAGCCTCCACCTATGGAGAGGAGGCAGGAGCAGGTGGAAGCGTTGATGTAGGGATGGCTCAGGAGCAGAGCCTTAATTGATCCCAGAAATTGGACACCTCTGAGTCCAAGGGCATAGGTACGCCAGGCATCTGCTCCAGAAATACACAGTCTTCTGAACCCCCCCCCCCCCCCCGCCCTCCACACCAGTCCCCGCTCAGCCTTCTAGTCTCATTGCAAATTACTTGGCAGCTAGGAAATACTCGCCCCTGATATCGACCTGCAGAGGTTACTCCTGACCCTAAAAAAGACTCTGGCTGTCCTTTTTCTTCAATATGCCAGGGAAAATTCGTTGCTTTTAACATTTAAAATAATTTTTTAAAAAAACTCTCTTTGGGTGTGAGATGTGGTGGCAATTCTCCGAGATCCAAGTTCCTCATACTTACTTCCTTCTGCACCTGGAAAGCCAGTTCTGCAAAGAACAAATAGTCTTTTCCGCAGTCAACCACTTCGGTATTACAAATAACCATGGAGGCAGAAATACCCCCTGCTTGGGAATAGTGATAGATGATAGTAGCGATATTCACGATCGATCCTTTAATAGGCAGACGTCATAAATCATGTTCAATGCCTTGACAGCACAGTACTTACTTAATAATATAATTAAGATTAAAACTCAAGAGGTATTGGAGGCAGCATGTATTGATATCTTCAAAAATTGCATTCGGGATGAGAGAAAGACCTTGGGAAAATATAACCCCATTCCCAAAAGGTGGAGTCATCTGGGTGCCCTTGCCTAGAGTCCCTTTGGCTCTGCTCCCCCCCCACACACACACCTTTTTTTCCTCACCAGTAATCCTAATCTCCCGTATGTCTGAGCAGAGAGTAAGCCTGTTCAGTAAGCTAGATATTCACTAGAATAAGAAGAAACAGGGTTTGACTTATTAAATCTCTTGGACTTAGGAATCCTTTAAAAATTCATTCCTTCATTCTTGTACCTGAAGCAAAAAAAAAAAAAAAAAAAGAAAAAAGAAAAAATATTCAGGAGACCTAGGAAAGGATGTGACTTTGTTCTTTCAATAAAATTAAGTTTCTTGACAAAGTTTTCAAAATTATATATAAATAACTGAACATATGCAGATATGGCAGTCCACTCCATCCCTGCAAATTAACTGCCTGTGCATTTCCTCCCTTCCACTGCTTTCCAGCCAGAACCATGGGCTTCATAATAAAATCCCAAACTTCACAAGAAAGTAAAGCTAGAAGTGATAGTCTGCTCTTTGCTTCGTGGGTAGAGCTGATTGTAAGCGAGGCTGAAATTATTTCAAAAGTGGAATATTAAATCAACCAGAGCTAACAAATGAGAAATATTTGAAGGTCAGTGGCAACTTACAACTTTGCTATTGGTTAAGAATTTCCTGCCTTGTTACAGTAATTAATAATGCTTAGAGAAGAACGGTTTGGAAATCTCTCCCCATTCTTTTTATTTTCCTCTGTCTTTTAAAGAAGGGAGGAGAGAAAAGAAGCAAATGAGGGATCAGTAGAAACAGGAAAAACACTGAGCCATTTGTGGGGAGAACAAAACTGGAAAATATAAAAGAAAGGGAAAAAAGATTAACCCCATGGGAGGCCATCAGGAAAAAAAGAAAATACAGGAGGAGGGGTAGTAAATCAGAAAATGAATTCTGTAACCATACCCCATGAGCAGGCTGGCTAAAGGTTGAATTTCAAATGGCCCAGAAACCCCATCAAAATGAACAGTGCTGCTAAAATATCTTGAAAGTAGTTCAGCTCTGAATCCAGGCAGAGCTCAGGGCATTGTCTGTTTTGTTGTTGTTAACAATGTATTTCTTTATAGCTCAGGAGCAGACGTGTGCAGGCTCTTCCCCAAATTCCATCCCTGGAGACCCGACTGGCTTTCATGTTTCTGGTGTTAACTCTTCTCTTGGTCATAGACAAGCCTAACCCCCCTTCCCACCCCCACCACCCGTCTTACACTGATTATTAGATTGCTTCAACCCTACCTAAACAACACACCAAAATAATGACTTGTTGAAAAACTATAAATCATTTCAGTGTCTGAGTTTAGAAAACCGTTTCAGTCAACAAGCTTGCTGTGAAAAGCTAAAGAAATTCCCAACCTTCTGCTCACTGAGGAAGAGCTGTTACTTCCCTGAATTTTTATTTATTGGATGGGGGAATTTTCCAGATTGGTAAAAAAGGATGGAGGGGAAATATAACCAACTTTGGCAAACTTTATTTGGTCTTCATTGTAAGCTCAGGTTTTGTCTCATTGAATCCAGGCTGGGTCTACAAAAGGTAGCTAGAGATTGAGATTTATTGGTCTCTAAATGAAAAGATTCATTTGATATAAGAGGTTAACTCAAAGTTCCTACATCATGACTAGCTTTGGCAAATGCCTTTGTTGAGTCAGCACAAAAGCAGTTCAAAGAAATTTTTAAAACACACGGAGATATAGACACACAAACACAGCCTCCCACTTAAGCCCCAAATGCAATTCTCTTTTCTTTGTCATTTCTTCTGTCATTACAAACCTCCCGCTTCTTTCTAGATGGCTCAGATGGGTGCCCCCAACCCACCGAACTTTGCCATTTTGTAATTTTTGCTTTTGCTAGCAGTCAATAAAAGAATGGGGGGGGAGTAAAAGGGGTGAAATGAACTTAGATAAAGCAGAACACTTAGATAAATCAGTAAATGAGGAGAGAGATACAGATGGAAGAAGGGGGAACTAGGTTAAAAAAATAGATGGACTGGTTGGAAATTGATGAAACGGGTTTTCAGGGATTAGAGTCTATAGATTCAACAAGACCCTGGCGGAATGCAAAGTTGCAGTGAGGCGACCATGAGAGAGGGAGACTTGGCCAGAAAGAGTGAGAAGAGAGCGGGGTGAACACAGCAGCAAGGACCACAGATCCTGTGCAAGAAGCAGACTATGGGGATGCTAATGACGGAAAATTAACCTTCGGGGTGGGTCTGTGACATAGGCTCTTCTCTGAATGTCTGACCCAGGGGCTGCCAGAGGCTTCCCTCTGCACCAGTGAAATGAGATAATCGCTCTGAACTCTACCAGCCTTGGTGCAAACATGCTCCGGAAACACTTGTGAGCGGAATGTAACTAGCAGCTTCTTCCAGAGAAACAAATGAAAAGCAATCAGAACCACAACAACCAGGAGAGGACAGCAAAGCTGTAGATGTGGCTACATCTGCTCAACCCAGAGCAACACCCCCACCCCGCCCCTGCCAACATTAAAGAGAATCAAAGCAGGGCCTGGAAAATGAAAATTATCTTTTTTCTTTTTCTCCACTTGCTTTAGTCTGTCACCAAAGGCAGCGGATAACTGGGCATCAGGGAACACAAGGGACAATTGGATTTTGTCTTCGGGAGCATGGCCACTGGGCCATACATTTGCTACATTTGCTTAACCAGAGAAAATGCAGTGGGGAGAAGGAATAAAGAAAAGAGAGAAGTTGAAGAGCAGACACAAAAAAGAAATTCAAAGGAAAATTGTGAAAGTGGTTTCCTGTCACATACACTGAGACATTTAAATACACACACGCACAGACACAGGGATTTTATTAAACAAACAAGCCAACAACCAAACGCACATCAAATACACATTTGCTCATGCTGTCATGGGAAAGAGGGTTTGGAATGATTGTAGGATTTTGGTAGGGACTTCCTTAGTCTTTACCACTGTAGGCCCCTCCTCTCTCTGAGTTTTCGTGGAACCTCTGAAGTCTTTTGGGGGGGAAGAGGCTGAGCAGAGGCTGCCAGCAAAAAGGAGGACTCCCTTTTGGAGGCAAAGGAGTCCTGTTTCCAAGTAGAGACATCAGCAAACCGCAATCTTAGTGACAGTGACAGCGCAAAATTATGTTTAATGTTGCAAGGGGGAAAGGGGAAATACAAAATTAGTGCAGAGAAAATGTTTCCCAGATCTCCATCGCAATTAGGGCAGTAGCCTATGGTCACACAGCAGGGTCAAAAGTGGAAAAAGGCTGCAACCCAGCCACCTGTTGGGGCGACTGTACTGGGTGGAGGCAAAGGGCCCTCATGACCCAGGAGTCCTCACTTTCCAGGAGGAAAAGGACAGCTCTGGTGAGAGATGAATGTCACTCCACCCAATCACTTCACTTGGTTCAGAACCTTTTTTGGAGAATGGATGTTCTAGACTTCCCATCCTAGCAGACAAAACAGTTCAACCACTGGCCTGCTTAGTCCCAAAGCCACAGGGCTTTTTAATTAGTGATGAGGCTGGTGCAAGGACTGGCGGTGCCTGGAAGGCGGAGAAGAAAATGGGGGGGGGGGGGATGCACAGCCTCAGTCCCCTCATCCCTCCTCGTGGGAGCTGCAGGAAGAAAATGGCTAGGGGAAGTAAGAATTATTTAATAAATTAGCAGACCCTCTTTAGAACTTTCTGTCAGGTCTGGGTGGGCAGCCGCACAGGCAGAGGAGACTCTACCGCCTTCTCAGGATGCCTCTAGGTATCTACAGGCGCACCCCCACCTCCAGCCAGGACCCCAAGGGCAAGCAGACAGCCTATAGCCTACAGCCAGGGGATTGGCCCAGAGAGGGACTGGGAGGTGAGAACGGTGGCATTTTCAAGGAGGAAGCAGTTTCTGTTCAATGCGAGAGATTATTTCCTAAGCAGCTTATTTAAAGAGACAGAGGGGTGTGTGTGAGTGTGTTAAAGAGAGATTCCCTTTGTTGTGGTTATGGTTATACAAAATATAATTTTGGCTTTGTCTGGAAATGACTGTATTACTGTGGTTATTAAATAATACAGTTTTCCTTCTTAGTGTGAGGAAAGGGGGGGAAAGAGAGGCGAATGTAAAATTTAGTTTTAAATAATACAAATTAAACTTATTTTTAAAAACTAAAACAGGAAGATAAAGGCAGGAGGTGAGAAACTGCAAAGAGAAAAAAGAGAGGAAAAGTACATAAAATGGTCTGATTATTTAAAGACTGATTTGTGCAAAAGAAGGAAGGGGGTAAAAAACTTGGGGGAAAAGCAACAGTCATTTCCTCTGTGACAGATATACATGGCTTTAGAAAAAAATGGGACAGAAGCTATACTTAGGTATAGCTAGGATTGTAGGTTTATACTTTGATTTTAGCAACAAGTATCAAAAGATCTAAACTAATTGACTGCCGAGTTCCTTGGCCCTTCTCCAAAGAGCAATATAGATTTAATTGTATGTTGCTTAAAACTCCATTTCTCAAACAGTGTGAAACACGTAATAAAAGTCATAAACCGTATCTGAGAATTTTTTCCCCCTACAAGCATAAAGACCCACTGACACTTGGAAATCTTAGCTAATACTCCTAATGGGTTAAAAAAGAAAGGCATCAGAGAGGGGCAGCCACATAATAAAATCTAAACTGTTAATCCATTTTAATTCATTAAAAAGAACCTGTGGTTGTGGGTGGATGTTTTGCAGAGGTGGGGTCGGGTGAGGAGACCCCCACATCTGAAACCCGACTTGTTCAAACTCAGTCCACCTAAACCACACTACATGAAAAGTTCTGGCCTTCAAAAACACGCCAGAAACATCTCCACCCGAGATTATGGATCTGAAAGTAGCAGCCGAACTGCCTGGCTGGAGCTTTCTCTAGCCAAGAGACACAGGGAAGCCACTGGGCAGCCGCCGCTCTCCCGCCGTCCGTAGCCCGGCCTCCCCTGGGGAGACACTCCCGGCTGGAGACGCAGAGGGAATGCTCCAAAGCGGCGCGGCGAAATCTCCCCTTCTGCTGTTCCTAGGCCGCAGCCCCCCTCATTGTCCTCCGTTATCCCTGACCCGGTGCGTCTAAAACCAGCCGCCGCGCCCCCTCGGCCAGCGGCATCCGAGAGAAGAAAAGAGCCCTAGCCACTCCTGCGATTTAGTCGCGGGATCAGTAGCTGCAGCCAAGTTCGCGGTCGCCATCGAGCTGGCTGCTGCCAGCGTCCCGGGCCGCGCCCTGGCGTGGGCACGCGGACCCGGCTGCAGGCAGAGATCTGTAGAAATCCACGTGAGCCGCCCCCTCCTCCCGCTGCCCGCGGCCCCTGACACTGCAGCATTGAAGCCGGCCCGGAGGTCCCTGAGGTCTCCGAGTGTGACAGTACTCAGCGTAGCGGGTAGATGGCACAATTTTCTAACATTTAGAGAGAGGAACCCACGCTGGGAGCAATAAGTCCATTTAAAAGCCCTTTATTTAAAAGGAACAAAGATAACTGACAAGTGAAGTACAGAGACATCTCAATGAAATTTCCAAAGAAGAAAGAAATCAGAGGCTAAAGCAAATGCGAACTGGGGTTGATGGAACAGGCCAGCACTTTCTTCCCCCCACTCCAAAAGAGACAAGATAAAAGACAAAAAGAAAGAAGTGGTGGTCACTGGGGCTGTGTGTGTTAACAATCATCGCCCAGACCAAATTCTAAAAATCCACAGCCACAAAAATTAAAAATGGCCTGGTGGGTTCCCTGGGGACATGGGGGATGAAGCCATATCAGGTTAGCTGAAGAGATGGGAAGTTTTGCCTCAGCCTTGAAGGCTCCTCCCCAACCTTTGATAGCAGCCGCCTGTGCTTCGGCTTGGCAGGGTCCAGAAAACACCAGGAGGATGGGCACAACTGCATCCCCCGGGAGCCTGGGGACCAGAGGCCTCTATCCTGAAGCTGCCCTCCCTAGAATGGTGCCCAGGGATGGTTGGGCTGGGGTCACGCGGGATTCCAGGCCCTAAGATTTGATCAAAGCCAAGGCACTTAAGCTCCCGCTCTCAGACTCAGTAACAATTGCTACCTCTTCAAAACCAAGAAGTGCAGGAGGGGGGCGCCCACTGATGTCTTGTGGCACAGACAAGACAGGCCACACTTCTTCTTGTGCTCTCGCACCACCATAAGCCGCTCCCCACCTCCAAAACTACATGCCAGGTCCCCCAAATTCGTTAAAAGACAAGAGCTGCAGGCTGAGAGAACAGAGGAGGGGGCATGAGGCCGAGAGATCGATGAGGCTGCCCCTCTGCTCCTCCCGGCCAGCCGCTGGCCCCGGGTGGCCCTGGCCGGCCGGCAGGCGGTGGGAAGGGGCGCGGCAGCTATAGCTTGCAGGGGGTCAAATGATTGCATTTGGGTGGGTGCTTGCAGACACGTTTGCTGAGTAAACCTCACTGCTGTGCTGAAGGCGAATCCCTGTTGATAAATCCATCATTACCCTTCGGATTCAGGGAGGCAGCCGCGCCACTAAATTCATCTTACATTTGTAGCGCTTTAATAGACATTTATTAAATGCTTTTAGAGAGAGGCATGGGGCGCGTGATTACATCCTAGTTATAGACAGAACATAAAGACCCACGTTAACACCCATTTGCACGAAGGAAGGAAGAAGTGGGGGGGGGTTGTAAGGCAGAGAGATGAAGCGAGGAAAGTTGAGAAGAGATGGGGCGGCGGGGGGGGGGCACAGAGTCTAGGCGTTATTAGCCAGAGCTGCCTGGCGGGGAGCAAGGCGAGAGCCGCAGGAAGTCTCGGGCTGCCGAGCGGAGAAATACCACTCCCCACGCAGTTCCGGGGCTTCCCTTGGCCCCCTCACCCGCTGAGTGGGGGGCTTGTATTTTCACCGCCTGAGCACTAGGGATGCCTGTGCTGCCTCCGCCGACCCTTTCTCTCCCCTCTCCCTACATCTTACTTTTTCCCAGGCCTTTCCAACTGTGACTCCTTCCTGCAGCCAAACTAGAGACGGAAGGAAGCCCTAGTACTCTCAGAACCTCAAGAACTCTTAAAAGCATCCTCTCCACCCCTCTCCACCTCCAAACCAGATAAGACACTGAACCAGGCCTCCCGCAGCACAAAGCTCCGGACGCGGGTGGCCTCCACTAGCGCTGAGGGGTACTTGGCCAGGCAGGCTCAGCCGAAGGACCCTTCCTCTGCCCTGCGCCCGGAGGAAACCTCACCACCTTTGCGTCTCGGGCCATCTCCTGCCTGGGAACTTGCCCTGGATTGGAATTGCCCCATGCCCCTGGACCTCATCCTCAGAAATCTTGGCCTGCAGGGATACCTGGGCTTCCAAAGGGCCTAATGCCTTCCTCAGGGCCCCATTAGCCTTGTCTAAAAACTCAGTCCTCCAGCTCCGCCAGCTCCGCCAGCTCTACGCGCGTTCTAACCTCACCCTCTCTCCCCCGGGACACAGCGACGATCTGGGGCCGAACAGCAGGCCGTAGGACTCCGGGGCCCTCTCTGGCTCTCGGTAAAGAACACTTCGGTTATCTCAAAGTTGCCGTAAGAAAATAAATACAAGTGACATTGTACTGGGCCAAAGCTCATTAGTTCGTTGTCCAGGCCTAATAAAGGAACAGAAGCGCAAATTATAGAGTTCAGCTTCAACACACGCTCTGTCACCCGAGATCAGCGTACCGCGAGCCTGATTCCAATTGCTCCGAACTTGCTGCGCAGTTCGCCCCCACCCCCTTCTCGCAAGCAGGAGGTTGGGTGGAAAAATATAGTTCCAAAGGGGGTAATGATCAAGCTTTTCCTCTCGGAAGCCTGCGCCACCTCATTTCCCATCAGTAATCCCAATAAAATTAACGTCGTGGCTGCAATTGAAAAGAGGAGGGCCTGCGACACTCCTGAAATAACACACTCTCCCCCAGCAAAAGGTAAAAAGCAAAACGGTCCTTTGTTCGGCTAATTAACGAAGGCCCAACTCCGAAAGCAGATGTGTTTGCTTAGCTAATCACAAGCATGTTTCTTTCAAGGAACGTCATTTCGAGGGGGCCGCTGGGGGGGCATGCGAGAATGGGAGAGGGGGACACCGCCCCCATGCCCTTTCTGCATGGGGTCTCTCACCCCAGTCTAAGACCCAGAGGCTGAATCCAGGCAACCCATCTCTCACACCTTCCTTAGCCCTGACCCCAGAGGCCCAGGAGACAGGTACCTTGGCGCTGGCCCGAAGCACAAACTTGCAAGACTGAGGGGGGGAGGAGATAAAAGTTTTAATGATACAGATGCCATATTAAATGAGGCAGTTTTACAATTCGCTTTGAATAGGACGCTAACTTATTACAAGTGTGTTATCAGAAGGATGATAAGATTTATAACTCCAAGAGTCAGCTTTGCGCCTTAATGACAAGGTATGTTAAGGGGAGGAAATCTGTTCTCTATTAGAGATGAGAGCCCCTTCCCCGTTTTCAGGCATTTAGGGATGCGTCCAGAAGAGCATATACCAAGCCCTTTGTGTCTCCATATGAGTATGAAACCAAGACTCCTTGTTGGGTTAGCCCCTCAATTAGCTGAGCTTGGGACAGAATAAAGAGAGAAAGAAAACAGATAGGATTGGAGATGGAAATAAAGGTGGGGTGGGTGGTGATTCTCAGCCCTCGGATTCATGCAGCAAAACTATTTCCCTGTCTTTCTTTACCGTACAAAAGATAGCTTTCCCCTAAACCAACACAGTAAGCAAACTTTAAAAAACTGGGGTCCTATTATAAACCAACGCCCAGCACTAACTGCTTTAAAATTACTGCATAATTAGATTTAGTTGAATTTCACCATTAATTAGGCAGCCGCACTGCAGGGAGCCTTTGAAATCTGAGAAAATGGGAAAAATCATCTGAAGCACGTTTTTCAAACCCAACTTCAATAAATCTTGACGAGGCCTGGAATTCAGAGAGTACCTCACTCCCCTCCCAGGCGGCTGAGAGATAGGGTTCTCCAGGCCCAGGCAAGAGCTGGAAATAGATGTAAGGGGCGATTTCTATGTCGGCCAAGAAAGGGTCCCATCCCGTTCCACTGTCTCTGTAGAGGCCCATGGAAGACCCTCTCTGGGAGGACAGGTCTGTCCCACGGCCTCCCTTGCCCTCTTTCAGATCTATTAGAGAGTATCTCCCGCTGCAGTTGCGCTCCTGTTAGGGGCGCAGTCCTTGCAGGCTTACATATTTCTAGGGCCTGCGACCACCCGGCCAGGAACCCTTGGCTCCTACTAGCTCCTGCCCTCCCACCCTCAGTCAACCCTCCGCGGTTAAAGTCACCTTTCCTATAACTTTGACATGTAAGCAGCAAGTTCTGCCTACGTCCGGCAGGGCTCGAAGCAAGCCCGCCCCCTCCCCAGCTGGGCTTGGGCCCGCGCAAACCCGGCGCAGCCCCTGCATTAATGAGCGCGAGAACTGACCGAGGTCTGTAAATACTTCTTCCCCTCCCCCCATTCCATTCAAACATTTAAAATCATTTGCGGATAGAGACTTTTAATTTTTTCCAATTTGGTTCTTGGAGGGAGAGGACACATGAATTCCACTCTCCTAAATATAAAGGGGGGGGGGCGAGAAGAGAGGGTACTGCTTTACCAATATTTTCCTTACGAATTCTGCTGCTTTAATTACAGAAAAATCGAGGACTGCACTCACTTGCCAGTAAGAGTTTAAAAGAGGGTTTTCTGCCTGCAGACGAAATGGCCTTTAGCCCCCCCGCCTTTTTTTTCTTTTTGGTAACCAATGTGTTTTCTATTACCCGGCTCTGCCGTGCCTGCCAGCCCGGCGCTCGCGGTGCAATGGGAGACGCCATGTTGGCTCAGCTCATAGGACCAAGTCAAAAGCGAGCTTCGAGGCAGAGTTTCACACGCTCGAGCTCCCCCTGACCGTCCCCCGCCCCTCGCCCCCGCCCCCTGCCTGTCGCCGCTTAGTGCACATCCCCGGAGTGCAGCTCCGCACGCCGGGCACCCCGGACTTTCCGGGGGCGCTGGCGGAATTCTGCCGCACGTAAGTGGGGGCGGGGGCTGGGGGGTAGGCATTTTCTCGCAGCTGCTGCCAGCTCCAGGCCCCGGTCCCTGCAGCCGGCCGGATGCTAACCAAGCCGTCTCTGCGCGGAACCAGCCCCGGACGTCGCCCGCTAACTTTGAGCCCCAGTCTTTCGTCTCTCTCTGCCCAGAGAGAGCTAATGGTGAAAGGCAGAATCAGGGCGACCGCGAGCCGAGCGAACAGACTAGAATCTCCCTCCACCCTCGACCCCAGCTCAGTCTTCCCCCCAGGTTTGTTTGAAAGTGGCGAGAAACAGCGATCGCCCCCCCCCCCCTTCTCTCTCTCTCTCTGGACTATTGTTGCATTTCGCTTCTAACTGGGTTCTCTCACACCCCCGAGCGCCAAGAGGAGGAGGGGGAGCGGGGTTGGGAAAAGAAATAAAGCGAGCTCAGATCAGATGGAAAAAAAAAAAAAAAAAAAAACAGTAAGGAAAAAGAGACACTTAAAGGGAAAGAGTCGCCATGTTTAGCAGCTTTTTTAAAGATCTCGTCAATTTCACACAGAACGCGCTCGCTGGGTCCCAGCCCTCGTCTTTTGTCCAATTCAGTCGCAGCAAAGATCTTTTGTTCTAACCCAGCGTGAAAAGAAAAACTTTCTTTAAATGCAATAAACTTAAACCGAACTCAAGACTCTAAACAGATCCTCCTCCGGCTACTCTAAACATATACAGGGGGTTTGTTTTAACCGGTTGAAAAATTTGGGGTCCTGTTTTTCTGCCTCGCAAACCCCCAGCTCATTGCTGAAACTTAGGGTGTGAGAGAGATTTCCAAAGTCTAGAACACATGCTTAAAGCATAATAAAACAGGGACTGTCTTTTGCTTTGAAAATCATAAATTATAATTTAATGCCAATAATAATTTACAACAAATGTCTGTTTACAATAAACTAACACAAAACAAACAAGGAAATGGGCCTGTGTTTTACTTATTAGAGAAACTTCACACACTCACATGGATAGCACTTGCAACAGGAAGAAAATAAACAACCAACAAAACCTCTAACTAAAGGTCAGTGATACTGTGCCATAAGAACATACTTATTTTATATATGTATATATCTACAAAAAGAAGCTGAGGTCAGATGGAGAACTCTACACAAATGCACAAATCAGATTTTTCTGGTCTGCATGTGTCGACTAGAACTTCATGAGTATCAAAGTTTAATACACTGTACAAAATGATCCCTTTTCTTTCAACTCCTGGTCCCCCCCCCACACTCCTTTAAAATTAAACCACATCAGGGTGAAGTATTTGCGAGGGAGGGGGAAATTGGAAAGCTTCAGTAAGAACAAAATTGCAAGCTCCCAGCAATAAGCTTCCTCCAAACCAGGAAAAGAGAGAGAGAGAGAGAGAGAGAGAGAGAGAGAGGGAGAGAAAAACAACCTCAAAACAGTTGGAACTACTTCCACATCAGCACACCCTGTAAAGTTGCCTTTCCCTTCCTTCCATCTTTCTCTCTCTCCTTTCTTGTTCTATTCTTTTTCTTAATTTGGCTTCTAGGGACAAAGGATCCCAAGCGCAGCACAGATTGTAGCTACACATTCTGAAATGTCAAAATGTCCATATGTTTTTACCTACACAACTCCAAAGGAAAAGCTTCCCTTGACCTATACCCATACTCTCACAGACGGAAGGTGAAGGGGGGAGGGGAGAGGCAGTCCCATTGCAAGTTATCATATATACATTAAAAATAGACCCTTCAGTGCTATAATCTATATCACTGAATTTAAAATCCTTTCAACAGTACAGTAGATGAGAACCACAGAATATTTTTAAAAATCACACCTATTTAAGGAAAAACTTGCAAACAACTGCCCTCTATTTACAATGCTGTGATTAGCTTGCTTGACTGATCTTCTGCATAACTGTCAGAAATGTACAAAAGAGTATTTTTTTCTTATCATAAAATAGATACTGATCTCAAGATTTCTAATACTTTTTCACAATACCTTCCCTAAGCAGGCACTTAAGTGTGACAAATATAAGGGCCTTTTTTTTTTTCCTGGAAAATCCATTTTTAATTAAAAGGAGGATTAGATGAATGGGGGTGGTTTACTATATCAGTATGACACTTCCTAAACCATAGATAAACCATTAACTTCAGCCTCCCCCCCCACTCACCCAAATTAAACAGGCAAATACACTAGTCCACATTTGAACAAACTAACTGAAGGGAGTAAACAAATGGAGCCCCCCAGCCGCTCAGCAAGAGCTCACAGGGGCTCCACTGGATGGAAAGACAGTGACTGGGGACAGCCAAACAGGTTTCAGATATCAAATAATATTTTAATTTCTGAATACTTTCAATTTTCCTTGGAATATAACACACAAAGACTCGACCAAACAGTTCAGTTATTATAACTTTTACAGTATACAGAAATGTTGCACTTAAAAAAAAACCTTCAGTTTTTTTAAAACACAAACTGTAAACTCTAAGATACTGAATCAATCACGTTACCTATAAGTGCCAACAGTGTTATTTTGTCATGCTGATTTCAATGGTATTTTTTTAAAAAGGGAAAATATCAACAATTATAATACAAAGGGTTTGCAAATATACAAACAGATATAGGATTTTCATAACAATTCAAGAACTAAGCGGGACCCAATTCAAATTACAAAAGTTCACTTTTTATTCAAAACCTCAGCATGTGTCTTGGACACATTCCTTGGCTGCCAATAAATTCCACAGTTCATTCTCTTTCTTAAAATATTTTTAAAAAGCTAGGTTTGTCATGGTGTCTTTTTTGGGGGGGAGGGTAGGGGTTGCATGTGGTTCCTCCAGTTTTTTAATTAGAGTGCTCAAATCCACCTAAATTTTTGGTCACCACTTGTAAGTGCGTTTCCATCATCTTTGAGTTGCCTTTTAAAGTTTTATGTCTTCCTATGATATTTTCATGGACTCAGTTTTAATTCTTGCAGAACATATATTTTAATGATACACAGTTTTTAAGAAGCCAAGATTATATCAAAACTTATTATAGAACCACAGAATAAACTGGTTTGGAACCAGAAAAGTACAAAAAAGAACAGCTAGAGAGGTACATAGACACAGGACAATTAATAATTTGGAAAAAAAAAAAAAGACTTACTTTCTCCATTCTGCTAATTTTCTCCCAATCTCCTTAAATGCACTTTTAGCAATATTTTTCAAAAATTTACCAAAAAAGAAAAAGACTAATTTCCTTTTTATACAAAAATGATAAGTAGCAAGTTGTTCTGACCAACACAGGAGTTTTTTTTTTAATGCATTCTGTAAAAGTTCATTTGACAGTCTTTTTTTTTTTTTTTTGAAATTCACAGTCCATTAAATTCTTCCCCTCTCTTCTTTTAGCAAACTTGTAACATCCTTTTATATCCTTTCTTAACAGAAGGAAATTAAGCAAACAAACCAGTCTTTTGCCTTTTCTTTCTCTGTTTCACTCCCCCTTCTTATTTTGATTTATTTATTTATTGAATTGCCATATACGGCCAGTTAAAACTGCTGCCGGACAGTAACATATCCCGGATGAGGGTTTCGATGGGGGTTTTACCTACCAAACGGACGAAAAACAATTGCTCTATGACTGAGGAGGAGACGGTGCGGAGGGAAGGGAGGCGAAGCAAAAGCTTTCCGAATCTCGTCGGCTGGTTGGGGTACTGGCTCCTAACGTATTCTTCCAAAGCACACTGAGACTTTTCCTGCAAGCTTTCCACATGGGCTACATCAGAGAGACCACAGGCATCTGGAAGAAAGTTAAAAAAAAAAAGAAAAAGAAAGAAAAGAAAAGAAAAAGAAGAAGAAGAAGAAGAATTCAGTCATCAGATTAAGAGGTTTGAAATGGGTCACATGAGGTGTGTGCACAGTGCTCTGTCAAACTGCCCCAACCGGAGTTGGAGCAAACGTCTATATACTGAAAACTTGGAGTGGGGGTGGAGGGGTTGGGGAAGAGCATGAGATGGTCCTGGAGTGTTTGCTTTAAAATAAAACACAGCTCAGTATGCTACAGGCTTGCCCTGCCTAAGTCCTCAGGCTGGGTCACTGGGAGGCCCAGGAAAAAGTACATTGGGTCTATCTGGCCCAAGACAGTAAACAGACAAAGCCAAAACTGGCAGCACTCTTCCCCCTCCTCTGTAAATAATAGTTCAGCTTATAATTATACAGTGGTGGTGATGGGGGGGACAACTTAGCCCAGCCCCAGTAATGGCGTCCATGATCCAGCCTCAGATTCTCCCCAAAGAGGGCGACTCATTTTTCTCCAGTCTTTGAAACTGATTTAAGTGGCCCTTTAAAACTGATCTTGTCAGTTTAGCCTATTGAAGGGCAGCCATGCAAGCTGTGATCTCTCTGTTCATTTGAGCTGTTTCTTTCCCCCCCCTTTTCTTCTCTCTCCCCTTTCTCCCACCCCCCCCCTTTATTTTTTTAAAACCAGGTCCCTCCAAAAAGCAACTCCTCCCTGTTATCTTCAGGAAAACACTTTTCTTTTTCTGATACGTGAAAATACAATAAGTGCCTTTGAAATGAGAAGCTTCTTGGTAAAGGCAGTTCAGGTTGTGACCTGACCTTTCAGGGCTCCCCAGACAACATTGGGGTTAACACATGCATATTGTGTATCATTAAAATAGATATTCAAAAACAGCTTCTACCATCTCCACCCCAGGAATCAGAACACACAACACACAACCTGCTCATGTGTACCTAGGACTCTGCATGTCTACAGAATGTATAGGTGTCTATGGTCAGGAATTAAAAGGTGTCTATGGTCAGGAATTAAAAGGTCTGTTTGCATAGGACTCCTTCCCTCCAGTCTGCCTCTGAATCAGATAACAAGAACCTTTATCTCTTTGTGAGGTGCACACAGGCCTCCACATTTTGCAAATAGTCATAAATTAAACTGTTAAAACAGTATCAGACATTCTTTTAATTTTTTTTCCCCTTGAAAGACCAAGGGTAAGGCTAAGATATCAAGAAATTAACTATCACCCCCATTGTCTGAGAATGTGGGCTGAGTGGGATGCGGGTGAAGGGACCTATAGGGTAGGGAATATCCTGCCTGTATATCTGCATCAGGCAAACGGTTTAGATATGAAGGGCTTACAAGAAAAACAACCCAGATCCATGCCTCCTCCATGAAGCTGCCCTGCCCAAACACTGCCCTCTGAATGACTATCTAAAGACTTCTGAATGCAGAATTTGGGGTGACAGTGAGGAGAGGCTTTATGTGAGAAGCAGCAATGTGTAAAAGCAGTTTAAGGACTTAGAACCTGCAAGAGATTCATATAATGACTTGGCTCCCAGACTTCTTCTAAACAGTAAAGAAAAAACTGTGGACCTCCTTTTTGTTTGCCACATAAACTACACATCTCTCCTAGTTTCCTGATTATAGGCTTTAAAAACTGCAGTAGGTGACTAGTTCAAGCCTTGCCAATGTCCAAATGTTTGTTATTCTTAACTGGGAACCCCTTTCCGCTCAGCCATGACAAAGGGATCAGCTGACAACTTAGTACAAGAATGTAAAGGGGGGGAGGTGATTTCTACCCACCTGGGCTATGCTGAACTCAGCCTGGAGGCAGCCAAAAGGCTCAGGTGTGGCCCCAAATACAAAGCCAGACACTTTCAAAAATCATTTGGCCTCAAGAGTTAATTAATATCAGATCTATTACTCACACAGGTTAAACTACATGAAAACTAATTAGCTTTCATAATGCAGTCAATGATGGTTTTATATCTCCAGCAACATTCATATCCAGCTTAAGTTGGCATAGATTTTAGGTTGTTTGAAAATTGCGTTAAGTCTTTGCCTGTGCAAGAGAAGGAAGAGGCCAGAGTCTGCAAGTTCAGCAGACATTCTGAGGAGTTATAAATGGTCCCTTTCCTTCTCTCACCCCCTTTTGAGAGCTCTTGTCCCCTCTCCTGGCAGTCTGCATTATTTTAATAAGAACATGGTTTCAAAAATTGCTCCCCTCAGGTTGATTTGCCTGGAGCTCCAACTCAGTATACTGAGTTAGCAGGTAAACTTTTCCCCTGCAGGGACCATGCCTAGGGTCCTCCAGTGCCCAGGGACATCTCCTGGGGGCCTAACCAGGGTACTAGAGAAAACCAGGGTCTTGAGAAGGTTTCCTGGGGGACTGTAGGCCCAAGGGCCTAGGATCAAGAAGGAAGAAAAGCAGGAAAGGGCATCCCAGTCTGGATATTGAAGCAGGGGAAATGGGCCTGAGAGGCATCCCCATGGCCCATTTTGTGTGTCTACGAAGCATCCCTCCTGCAGCCCAGTTTTCCTCTCTTCTCCCCAAGACAGGCCTGGTGGTGCCCTGCAGCTATACAAAGTTATCACTTCAAGATTGGCTCAAGTTTGGCCTTGCCATGGCACTCTCAAGTTTTCTGGGCCCTAACCCTGGGTCAGGAGCCCTTGGACACACGAGGACAGGGCTTTTTCCTACCTGAGGTGAACAGGACTATGGCCTTGAGGCAGCTGTACTCGGCAGAATCGACGTGCAGCGCCTTGAGCTTTTCCACTTGCTCTTGAAAGATCCGTATGTGGTCCATAAAGGCGACCACCCGGTCGGCGGACATGGGCGAAGCGTGCAAGCCTGCTGCGGCCAGGAGCGGGGCGACATGGAGAGGCATGGAGCACTGTGCTGCGTTCAGCACAAACAGCTCGCTCCAGGTGAGGCGAAGCAGGGCCACTTGGTCCGTGATCTGCAGGTCAGGGAAGAAGGGGATGTTCCGGGCCCACTCGACGGCGCTGAAGAGCATCCGCGCGGCCAGTTCACAAATGTTCTCGATGCCCATGATGTTGTTGGGCTGCATGCACTGGCTGCCGAAGCGCGACGTGGGATAGGGCTCGGCACGCAGCAGCAGGGAAATATATCCCGACAGGTAAGAGTGGCAGTTGAGGGGGTCCCCGTTGGTCAGCGCGAACTGCCCATGGGTCGGCTGGGTGGGCGGCATCCTGCCCCTCTGCACCGCTGTGGGGAGGAAAGGAGACATTCCGCAGTTAATGACCGGCCTTGGTCCCCAGGTCGCCAGCAGGGTCTGCCCCAGGCCGACCCCACCCACCCCCAGGCCCCAGCAGCACAAGAATCAGGCAGGCCTGCCACAGACTTGGGAGTCCCTAGGTTCCAGGCACCACTCCTCTCAAATCACCACCCAGGCAAGTTCTGATGGCCAGAGGGGCACACTTGCCTCCGAGGCCCGCTCGGGGCTGGTCCGCCGAGGACCCAGAATTGGCCACTTTGCCTCGGGGTCCACGGCGCTGTGGGCGGGATGTAGCATTCTGAGGGCATCTTTCTTCTTTACAGCTAAACAGCTGATATTTCTTATTGATTGGAGGAGAGGGAGCGGGAGGGGCGAGTCTGGGGGGGAGGGCGAGACGCTTTTGCAAAAGACACAGTGTTCACCCCAGACGGCCTGTGGCCGCCCCTGAATGATTCTCCCCCAAACCCTGCAGCCCAGCTCGGCAGGGAATCCCTGGTGAGAGACAAGAGTACAGCCGAGGTCTGGCGTCAGTCTAATCAGTGTGCTCGGAGAAAGAGACCGAAGGAGAGGGCGGAGAGAGAGAGGCCGGCCAAGGCGAGAGGAAGCCGGGAAGAGGCAGGGAGCCGGCGGCCGGCACCAACGGAGCCCGGCCTATGAGGGCCGGGGAAAGCCGGCGTAGCTCGGGCTCAGGCTGTTATCTGACTCCGGACCGGGAGAGTCGCTCTCGCAAACACAAAGAAACCCCGGCGGTGGCTCGCCCCAACCCGTAGCCCGCGCCCGGCGCGGAGCGCGCCATTGGCAGAGCAGGGCTCGCGGCGCTCGGCGAATTTTATATCACAAAGACCCAACTCGCGCAGAGCGAAAGCAGCCACAGAGGGCCCCTCGCCCACCCTTTCCTACTTCCTATTGCACTCTCCTCGTTTCAAAAGTGAAAGGAAAAAAGAAAACAGATATATATACATATATATATATATAGATATATTTTTTTTTTTTTAGCAGAATGGTAATCCATGCAGGGTCACATGAGCGCTGCCCGGGCGGCAGCGTTAATACGGCGAAGTGCATAAAATTGCCATTTGTAATTTGAACCTCCTGTACAAAAGTACAATCTCAGGTTGTTTTTTTTTGAGAAGGTGGGGGTTGGGGAGAGGGGTAGTGGGAAGGGACGTATGCTGAACATGCAGGAAAAGCAAGGGAAGAGAGAGAGAAGTAAATAAGGCTTTAAAACAACACCACACACCCCATCCTTTGCAGAAAGGCAGTCTCCAATGAACTCGCAATCAATGCAAAGAAAATGAAAACAGACCAAAGAATAGAGAAGGAAATCAGGCGGCCAAAGCATGCGGATTTGGGGGGTCTGGGTTCCAGTGCAGAACTCGCTTCTAGTCTTAAAACCCCTTTCCGCTGCAAAACGAAGAGAAGAGCTTGGGGCTTCTGTGTCCTTACCCAGAACAGGCTAGCCAAAAGCACCCAGGGACCCAGGACCCTGGGTGAGGGGGGGAGAAATGAGAGGCCGATACCTTCCCGTCTCATGCCCACTTTGAGGCACTTTTTGAGGCGGCAGTACTGGCACTGGTTGCGGTGGTGCTGGTCGATGGGACAGTTCCGGTTGGCGCGGCACGTGTAGCTCAGGTTCCTCCGCACGCTGCGCTTGAAGAAGCTCTTGCAGCCCTCGCACGTGAACTGGCCGTAGTGCTTGCCGCTCGACTTGTCCCCGCACACCACGCATTCGATGTGTTGTTGCTGCTGCTGCTTGTCGCTGCCTGGGCCGCCAGGGCCGCCCTGGCCACCAGCCGCCGTCTGGGCCGGGGTGCTAGCCGGGCCCCCTTGGCCGGGCGTCTGTGGCGTGTGCGGGGCACCAGGCGGCGGGCCGGGCACGGGCGGCGCCTGCGAGGCCTGGCTGCCCTGCGAGCCGGGCACCTCGTCCTGGGGGTCACGCCACGTGCTGACTACCATTGCCATATCTATGGGGGCTGCGTCCGGACTTCCTGCTCCCCTGGCTGCGGGCGGCGGCGGGGCGGCGGCGGCTCCCGGGTCTCGGGCTCCGGCGCGCCGCCTTTTGTGTATGCGAGGGTGCGAGAGGGCGCCGGAGGGCGCACCGGGTGGCTCGGGGGCTGGTTGGTTGAGGTTGGTTAGTTTTTCCTTTTTTGTTTTTGCTTTTGCAAAGTTTTGTCGATTGCTTGTCTGGCCCGGTGTGTTTGTTTTGTTTGTTTTCCTCGGCTCAGTTTTGTTGGTTTCGGGGGGTTTTCCGTCGGGAGGGGAGGGGAAGGGGACAGGAGAGCGAGTGGGAGCAGAACGTGGAGAGAGAGGGAGGGGAGGGAGAGCAGCAAGTCGATTGTCTGGCTTCAAGACAGAAGTAGGAGGAAAAAAAAAAAAATCTCTCCAAAGATCTCGCTCGCTCTCTCTCCCTCCCTCTCTCGATCACTCTCTTGCTCTCAGAGCTGGTGTGCAGCCGAGGAGTTGGCGGAGGAGTAGGAGGAGGAAGAGGAGGAGGAAGAGGAGGAGGAGGTGGAGGAGGAGAGGCGACTGTCCGGGGGCCAAGTCCAGGGCAGCCCACAGTCAGCCATTCAGGAAAGCCATCGAAATCAGGAGGACTAAGAGATCGGAGGCGCAGGGCGCGGGTGCGCCCAGGGAGCCAGGCAGGCCGGGGCGGAGGCCGACGGCCCGCGGAGTGGCCGGAGCGCTGCCTGGGTCCGGGGGAATCAGCATGAAAGTGGTCCGCGTCCGGCGCTGCGCGGCGTCGTCCTGGCGCTGGGCCGCCGCCGCCGCCGCCGCCTGCCCTGGGCGCCCGGCGCGCGCCTGGCTCGCTCCGGCCGCCGCCGCCCGCAGTCGCCGGGTGGAGGCCGCTCGCCGCTCCCTGAGGGCCGCCCGGTCCGCCGCCGCCGCCGGAGCCGCCGCCGAAGCTGCCGGGTCAGGCCCGGAGCCGCCGCGTCTAGCGCCGCCGCCGCCGCTGAAGTCGCTGCTGCCGCTGCTGCCGCCGCCGGAGCCGCTGCTGCTGCTGCTGCCGCCGCCGCCTCACACACATAGGGAAAGAGTCAACTCGCCGGCGGCGGGGGAGAAATGATAAAAGAGAGAGAGGAGGGCAGATCACCACCTAGAAGCACATCCTTCGTGCGCGGGGAGGGGGGGGAGAAAAAGACGGAGAGAAAGAATGAAAGAGGGGAAAAAAGGCAGCACGGCACCCAGAGAAAGGAGGCAACTCGGGGAGAGAAGGAGGAGGAGAAGAAAACACACACGCGCGCACGCACACACACACCGCGTAGAGAAAAGAACAGAGAATCAAAGTGATCAAATATGCTAAAAAGGGGGGCGCGGGAGGGAATGCGATTTATAGGCGCCGGGGCTGGCAGAAGTGGCTTCTCCGCGATCAGCTCACTGAGCTCTCTATATAGTGAACTTTGACACGACTGCTGCAACTTAGCGCACGTTGCCATGGCGACGGCGCGCCTTATAAGGCTGCAGCCTGGGTTGGCCTGGCCAGGCGCGCGCGCGCCGCCCCCTCGTCGTCATTGGCCGGAGCGCGGCGGCCCCGCCATGACGGCCACTGGCGCAGCCCGGTCCTAGCGCGAGCGGTGTAGCTGCCGCTGCGCGGGGCGTGCGGGGGATGGGGGGGCGGGGACCCGGTGGCCCCGCCGCGGCTGCTGCGGAGCGGGGGATGGGCCCGCGCGGGTCCTGAAAGCGCTGCCCCGGCTCTCCCCACACCCGGCACCCGAGGTTGCTGTCCCGGCCGGGAGACTAGCGCAGTGCGCACACACAACGCCTCTTAAAGGCTCCGCGAGAGGCTTTGGATGGAATCGAGGACTTCGCCTCTCGCAACTTGGCGAGGCCACAAAATCCGCCGCTCGCGCACCACCCGGGACTCGCGGCGCATCTTGGTGCCCACAATGCCAAAGAAAAAGAAAAGTTCCCTGGTTTCTTTGCAGAGGGATAGGGGGTGGGGGTGGGAAGGTGCCAGGAACTGAGTTTGCAGGTATTTCCAAACGAAAGATTTGGCCAAATCCGGGAGATGGTAAACCCTTCTCTTAATCACCTCTGATCACTTGCTTGGTTGATGGCTCACTTTAAAATTCTTTTTTTTAAAGGAAAAAGGGCCGTTTAGTGTTTGTCTTTTCCCTGTAGGCAAGGAAACATTTACAGGTATGTGGCCTGACATTTTAATTGCCCAAATAAAGCATCTCAGATGCTGAGAAGCAGAAGTAGACTTCATCTCATTGTCACGACGCAATTGAAATCAATTTTTTTCAACTTTATCCTCTCTCTTTGGTTTTAGCTAACTCCAGTCCAACATCCTGCCACTCACTCAGTCATGGTGAGAAGGAAAAGACTCCTGCCCACTGATGGACAGGCGGAGGCAGCCGCCCAGCCTCTCCTATGCACACCTTCTGTACACACATGTAAGCGCACATGTATCAGATGCACATTTGTCAATGTACACAGACAAAGACTGCAGCGGCTATGCTTCTAGGTCATAGAACAGTTGAGTATAGACTTCATTGTTCCTCAAGTTCCTTTTAAGCATTCAAATAGTCATTAAAACACACCCAGAGATTCTGCCCCAAATTGGAAATAATACCAGTATAAGTCAAGAGAACCACACACAAGCCATAGTCTAACTCAAGAGAGTCACTGCGAAAAGAACAACTTCACAGCCTATGCCATTCTGCTCAATGTACTAAAATCATTGATAACACTTGTGTCTTTGAATTCCAGGGTGTTTGGTTTTAGACATCAAAAATGTAGAACTCACCCCAGAACACACTATATTCTAATGCAGTAAATGTGCTGTCTGATTATGACCAATCAATGGACTATTATTATTCCATTCATACAAGAAAATTGTGCCTTCATTATACACAGTTTGCACCAAGAAAAACTGTATGCTGGTAAGCCAACCACGTTTATGAACAATTAAAATATTGTAAAAGACGCTGAGCTCCAGGAAAAAAAAAAAAAAAGAACAAGTGTAAAGAGTAAATTGACAAATACAGAAAAGCCTCCTTGGTAGATGAAAAATGGATTAGACAAAGATAATTTAAAAATAAACTATACATGTAATTGACATGTATAGGTTGCCCTTTTGCATTCAATTCTTTTTATACACATAGGCAGAATAAGAGGTAGAGACGAAGTGAAGGTATGATCAAATAGGGGCTGGTTTTTAGGAAAAGAAAAATCATCTTCAAGCTTCACTTCTGAAACCTCCTAAGCCCTTACACTTTCTCTGCTGAAATCATATTTCACTAGATCTGCAGATGCTGAGATTATTTATAAGGTGTAAAAAAAAAAAAAAAAACCAAAAAAACCCAAAAAACTAACCCTCCAAACCTGTAGTGGACAGTGAACTATCATAAGCCTGATACGTAATAAAATTGTCACAGAGAATTTCAGGTTGATTAGAGACACAATATAACTTTCTCCTGAAGAGGACAAGAAGAAAGGAGAAGGAATCATTTCAGAGAAGAAGGTTTTGAGTTTTGTTTGTTTGTTTCTTTCAACTTCTATGATTCAGGAATTGTTTTATGTTACAGATGTCAATGGATTGGGGCAAACTCAGCAGAGATGTGGTGAGGCTGAGGCTGAAATAGAAAATCTAATGGGCATTCCATTCTCAATTTAGTAAAAGATGGAAATAATTGATTATAGGGAAATCTTAATCTCACCTCTTGAGTAGGGAGATGTCTATAGCAAGGTTACCTTTTACAAACATGTGAAGGGGACAATTTTGAGAAGGGAGAGCATTCCCAGTCCACTTAGACATATTGGGAATTTAAAGTATGCTCTGGTTCTGACCGCTTAGATAGAAAATGAAGAATTTCTCAACCATCTCTTGCGGAATTGGAGCCTGCTAGGGAAACGATCACAGGGCTGCTATGAAATTAGAGGTGTTTCACTCTGTATTTTAGGACTCATTGTTACAAAGGGGAGAGAAATCACTGTTTAAATTGTAGTTAAGTGTACTGCAGAGAAGAGACAAGACTGAGACTGAGAAGAAGGCAAAAATACTTTAAAATGTCTTCTTCAGAGCTGCTCATTTGCTGTGACTCTAATATTAAAAAGCACTCAGACTAAAAAATAAACATCAATATATTATTACTGTTTTTTAAAATCCAGCTCATTTTTTATTGCAGATGTAAATTTATTTTAATGAGAGAAAATGGCAAGTTTTAATTTGTCTAGAAAAAGTTGGACAAACATTTGTCCTAATCTGGAAAAAAAAAAAAAGAAAGAAAGAAACGGAACACCCAGGAATATAATTTTCTTGCAGAAAGTGGCCTGATCGGCTGTAGGTAGCTCTTTACAGATTAAATCACAATATGAATACAGACCCCAGCAAATACTGAGTTTAACTCTGAACTCAGTAGAAACCAGTTTCGTCCTCCAGGATTCATTGAATTCCTCCTTTCCCTCAATCTAAACCGTGTGTGTTTTTCTCTTCCACCACACTGGAGCTCCATGAATAGGGAAAGGGGCTTCCATTGTGTCCCTCTGAACTTCCAAGTCAATGCAATTTTTAACCACTGGCTTGTGGTACTTTGAAAATCACCAGGGGCTGTCAGAGTTGGGTCCTCTGAAAAATTTACAGTGCTAAATCAGAGCATATGCTGGGAGGGAAAAAATTGCTTAAGATTGGAGCAAGTACAGTATCTGTCTGCCCCCTAGTGTAAGAGTCCTCTCTGCCTAAAATTCAACTTTAAAAGAAAAGGAGCTCTTAAAGGGAAACGACTTTGGGCTCACGTAGGCATAGGAGAATGAAACTTCTGTACATTTTAATCTGAATAATTCTTCAGGATTTAAAATTAATTGGCTCTGACTTGGTTGGACCGTACTCGGATCTCGCCACCTCTGCGTTTCCCGAGTCACTGGCGAAGAGGCGATTTTTTTTTTTTTTTTGAACTGGGTTTATGTGAGTCCCCCTCACCCCCTCCTCTCTTTTTCTTTCTCTCTGTCTCTGTCGTCTCTCTCGCTGGCTTTTTAAAAATGAGGAACCGTTCCCTGAACGTTCTGGACAGAGCACAGAATTGCTTCTTAAGTCAGCCCGGCGCGGTTGCAATAGACAGCAAAAAGGTAAACGTTTGCCTGAAACCCGCACGCCAGCTCCACCACCCCGCCCGATGGTGAGTACCCTTCTCGTTGCGTTTCTCGTCTTAGCTTAACCGAGCGCTCGCCTACCCGAACCGCGACCGAGGACGCTGGGCTAGGCTTTTTTCTCTCCCTGCCTGCCTGGCTGTCAGTTGCACAAGGTTGCAAAATGAAGCGCAGAGGCAAATCGAACAGTAAATTCTCGTACTAAGTGAGAGCCCAGCAGCTCCTTTGCTAGAAAAACGAGTCGTCTGCTGCTTGGAAAACCACGCTTATAGGACTGATTTTTAGTTTGCTCTATGGAAGGAAATGAGTTTCAGGAGCCAGGACGAAGGGATGGGAGGCACCGCAGTCTTAACGCTTCGGTTTAATCATATTTTGGAAGCTTTGCAATTGTATTTCCCCCCTCTCCCCCTCCACCTCTCCTACCACACACATGTAATAAAATATGGCAATGCATTGAATTGACTCTGTCCCCCCCTTCCCCGAACCCCTGAAACCACAGTCGCAGGCATTTCATACGCGTTAGCAAACCGATTTTTTGAAAAGCCCCAAGTCATCCCCATCCCCACACAGCACAAGGAGAAAAGTGAGAAAGGAGAGAGAGAGAGAAAAAATACTGGAAGTAAACATACCAAAACCATATTTGCCTTGTTCAAGGTCCCAAACCGCTTGCATCTTCCTCCTAAACTGGAATAACTCTCCTTTAGTTTGGCGGGTGAAATAAACGCTTTGTTGGCCCCCTGAAAAGATGTGTCTTTGATAATTAAAGAGAATCTCTTCCTCGGTGTTTATCTAAGCGATTGTGCAAACTGATAAAAAGTAGGCACTAGCCTGCAGGGAAAAAGAGGAAAGGTGAGGGGAGAGATCTTCCACCTCAAGGAAGTGCTTCCCCATGTATTAGGCGCTCTCAGCCTTAGAAAACCCTGCACACTAACTTTAGAGAGACAAGGTTTCAGGGAGCTTTGTACATAGCTGCTGAGGAATGCAAGCCTCGCCTTTAAGAAAAAAAACCTCAAACCGTAGGTAGGAGATGTCTGGAGTGATCCTTGTCTCTCATCTCATTCCTTAGAAGGAAGAGTGCGTTGTTACACCTTGTTTGGAGCTGGAAAGACGAGACTTTAAAAACACCCGTCCAATTGAAAAAAATCTCCCAACTTAATGAGTTTAGTCGGAGGCTGGAGCAAACGGCTCAGGCTCAGCAGAAAACCGCCAACAACTATAGGCGATATTGCAAAGCAAGACGACCCAAGGCACAGCCAAATTCCACTGTTTGGGGTCGAGAGGGATGGAGGCTAATCCTAAAGCAAGTTGGAAAAAAACTGAGGTGGGAGAGGAGGGGGAAAAACAGCAGCCGCACAGACAGGCAGACAGGCTCCCTTCGCCCTGCATCAAAGATAGAACTTGAAACAGGAGGGCAACATTTTTCCTAGGAATCTGTTGGAATCCTCATTTTCTACTTTTAACTCAAGTCTCCCCAAGTGATTTTCCCCTCTCTCCCCTGTGGATTTGTACCTCCCCCCTTTCCGGTCCCCATTCTAGAACTTTCCAGAAGAGGAAATCTATTTCTTTTGGGGGGAGGGGTTCCCTATTTCATGCCTTCAGATAATGAATGCTTAATTCACCCCCTCCCTTTGTCCAATCCCCAAAACGAATAAAGGAAGCAGGAATACGGTAACTAGTGAAAATTGAGAATAAACTATGCTGCCTCTCACAGTTTAATACAGTTTTAACTAATGGATTTCTTTTTGTTTTGTTTTAAGAGAAGAATAATGGGGAAACACGGATCTTTTATTTTAGGAAACTGTTATGGTAAGACGTATGTCAGACTTGACAAATGGAACTAACGCTCTTCGGCTGCTTCTTGTCCTTGTCTTAAACAGGAATTAAGTTAAACACAGTGCTGAATGTTAATTACATGTTTACTGGCTAATGAAAATTACAAATGGTTTTGCCACCTCAAACAATGATGAAAACTCTGAAGACACTGTAATTATATACTTTGAGCAAAATAACTCAGAATATTGATCATAAGAAGTGTAAATCTTTTTTTAACTATTCATTAATACCATAAATATGGGCTACAGAAGTTTTTCCTTGCGGTTTGTCTCATCAGTTATACTGAGTGGATGGATGGTGAGGCTCCTCTGGGGAGGTGGTGAACTCATTCTCTTAGTAGAAGGAGGTCACTTGTGTAACTCAGGGGTGCCCCCTCCCTTCTGCCCCGCCCCCTGAAACCCCAGCAGAAGGTGGAGGGATAGTTGCACAGGAAGGCCCAGTTCAGGGCAGGTGAAGGTGATCACAACCCGGGCCTCTGCCCTCCCCTCCCCTTCCCTTCTGTCTCCTCCTCTCCCTCCTCCCTTTCCTGCCAGGTCTGATCAATGACTGCCTTCCGCAGCCTGGGCGCCTGTGGGATAACCTGGCCTTCAGGGTTCCTAATAGAGGACCAGTTAGATTAGGAAACTAACCCACAATCCAGCCCTGAGCCCTGACAACTTAAATTCCCTCCATAAGGGAGGGCTAGGGCAGTTCATTGCAAAAAAGGAAAAGAAAAAAAAAGTCGGGGATGGAGGTCATTATTGAGTAAGGTATCTCAGGGCACCTGAACCAAAACTGGTTTCCCTGGGTTTGGGAGGAGAGGAAATTTTTGTTATTTATTTATTTATTTAACTTTGGCCAGAGTTGTAGTACTGGCAGCCACTTCGATCTCAAGGGTCAAAGGTGAGGTCTGTACTAACTAACCCTAAAAGGCTTGCCTGGCCCGAAGGCCAAGCAGGCAGGGCAGCCTGAGTTTGTCAGCCACTCTGCCTGGGACTTTGGAGGGGGCTCCTTCACTTGGGGGTCACCGAACCGAGTGTGGGTTTTAAGTGGAATATTGAAGATTTTTTTTTTAAGTGCCCTAGGCTGGTAGGACTGGAGTCCTTTTTCCCTGAGAATTCCCAAGGCGCTGGTCTTTGTCTTAGAAGGAATGGAGTTTCTGAATGGTGTGAAAGGGACAGAGAGGGTCGCTTCAAATCGATTTTACTTGTCCTTTCTGTCTTTTCGGATCAACGCCCTTCAATGGGCACAGAGGTGCTCTTTCAACCAAAAACTTGTGCTACATTTTCTGCCTGTATTGGTGCTAAATACAATAAGCACTGGGCAGATTTTTTTTCTTTGCTCTCCAACGCAAGAAAGCACCCTAATTAAATTGTTTTATATGGACAGTCAAGACAGACCAATTAAGTATGCATTAGTATAAAGATAAAGTCTGAAGATAAGGTAGTTTAGAAAATCATATGTGGGACTAAGGCAAGGGCACTAGTGTTTGGAAGGAGTGCGTGGACCCTGCAAGGTCATGCACCTTCCTCCTTGGGCCCCTGGGTAAATGCACAGACCCAAGCCCCAGGTGAGAGGGGAGCAGGCTGGATAACAGGTGGGTGGCAGTGCTGGTGACTTGTAGGTCCGCATCTCCTGGCTCAAATGTGGTGGAGCCCGGGGGACTGGTATCCCTCCCTTCCCACAGGGGCAAAGTAGCAGTACAAGGTGGCGGGTTTTACAGGATGCGGTGAGATGGTGAGACGGTGCCAGTTCTACGTTGGGCTCACTGCTCTGTGTCCCAGGTCCAGGGTTCGGCCCTACAGTATTGAAATAGTGCGCACCCCGTGAGGCCTGGAGGGCCAGGGGGCTTCAACTCTGCCGGCTGCCACGGCCAGCCAAAGCCTTCTCACAGCGAGGATCAGGGCAGGAGCCTCTCCCACCCCAAGGCCTCCAAGCTAAGCGCTTTTTCTCGCTTTTTAGGAAAGGGGAGCATCTTTTCCAGGAAAGTAAAAAGTTCATATCCGACGCCATCTGGCCAGATGGGCCTCAAGGACCAGTCCTCGGAGTAGGAGAAAGGACCAGAGTCGGAGAAAGGGAGAGCGGCTCCCCGTCCAGCAAATAGAGGCTCTGGGGTCCTCCACCTCCTCTCCGCCCTCAGAGGTGTGGGAGGGAGGACAGTGTCTCTCCGCAATGGGGGCGACCTAGAGCAGGGGCCAGGACCTCCCTGCCTCTAGCTCAGGGCTATGATAGGTAGTCCACCGGTCGAGGGGGCGCAAGTGCCGCGCTGCCACTGGAAGGGCCCTCGGGACGCACGCCGGGCGCCCAGGGTGGGGGGCAGGGAGAAGTGAGGACCAGAATTAGAGCCTGGGGAAGTGGCTGAATGTCAAAAGTAAAAAGGTTGAAAAGCCAATTTTCCAGGCGCGATTTCGCCCCCCTCCCTTGCTGGTTGGCGAGGCCGTAAATCAGCGGCCCGGGCCGGGGCGGGAGGAGCCCCCTTGGCGGACCCGGCTGGGCCCCGCCCGGGCTGTGCGCACCTCCCGGTGGGCCCCGAATCGATCCGAAGCCTAGCTGAGGATGTCACTGCACTAAATATTTACTGATCACACACAAATAGCCGGGGCTCGAACGATTTTCCTCTGTGAGGAGAGCGCAGAGAGAAGGGTAAATCATTTTATTAGTGTGGATAAAGCCCAGAGCACACTCAGGGCTGGAGTGTTTTAAGATGTGTCTTCAACAGGATGAAAAGAGTTAGGGAAATCGATACTGAGTGATTAGAAGCCCCCGGGGTGACGAAGGGGGACCGGGCTTTCAGGGATTTGGCCAGGCTGAGAGGGGGGAGGCAGCGTCGAGGAGGGCGGCCCGACCACCGCCTGGGAGCTCCCTGGCCCAGGCCTCCTTCCCTCCCTCCTCGACGGGAGACCCGAGGGCGCAGCCACAGGCAGGGGAGCCGCGGCTGCCCGGTTTCGCCGTACTGTGACGGGGCGAGGGCTGCGCCGGCCGCCGCGGAGCCGAGGACTCGGGAGCCCCGGGCTACACGCCGTGAGTGGCACTGGCCAGGTGGCCACGGCCGTGGATCGCAGGCAAGGCTCGGGGTGGCCGGCGTGTTCCACCGTGCGCGGTCTTCCCGGGCCCTTCCGGGAGTAAAGGTGTAGCCTGAGGTGGTTGCGGTTCGCCTTCTGGCATTTAGGGTCACTCCTCCCAGCTGAGCCCCGGAGTACCCCTGAACTTTCTCTTTGAAAAAAATCTCTGCCTGTCAACTCCTTGAATATTTTTAAAGAGGAGCCAGTGGCCCATGCCAGCTAGCTGTCTCACCGTCTCTCCCACCCACCCGGCGTCGAGGGCGGCTACCCGGTGGCGAAACCCGCTGGGGACCCCGGGGCGTGTGGATTCCAGATTCGTGGCTCATGGGCAGGTGGTACGACGTCTGAGGCCGAGAAGGAAGGCAGGGGGCAAAGTGACGGATACCAACGATGCCCCGGGGTGGGAAAGCAGCTTTGAGGGTATCAGGCTACACCCAACGTTGAAAACCCATCTGGGCCCCCTAGGCCGGGTGGGTGCAGGGGACTAAAGAGGCCGAAGAGTGAAGACTGGCGGGGCTTGCTGAAGTTAGCAGGGCTCTGAGGGGAACTTGCTGGCAGGGAGAGCAAAATCTTCTTCCCAAACTCAAGCAGCAAAGTCCTGGAGCGAAAAAGGCTTTTCACGTCTCTCGAAGCGCGAGTCTCGCTCGCTACCGTGATCTAGCCTTGACGTTCCAAACAGCTGCAAATCATCAAGTGGGCACTAATTGGGGGGAAAGAGGGGCAGAAGGTGAGGAAAGCGGAGAATCTTTTTCGTTTCTTCTTCTTTCTTTTCCCCCTTTCCGGACCTCTTCCTAAAAATCTGCTCTTCTTAAAGAAATTGGTAGCTACCTGCATTTATTTATTTATCTGGAAATGTTCACCCCCTCCCACTCCTTTCAACTGCCCGATTTTCTTAGCTGCTTGAGGGATTCAATTCAGGCTGCCCTGCTTGGCTTTTTGGTGCAACAGGAAATATGGCTGTAGACCCAATTAACCGTTTTTCCAGAAGAGTTTTTTTTTTTTTTTTTTAAATGAATCCCAGTGGGTTGGAGCGATGTGTTCAGGTGTGAGGGAATGGGTACCTTGAATCCCTTCCTCTGTAATCCTCTGATTCCTGTGTTGGAAGCTCACAAGCATCTCTGACCTGGGGGGTGTCAGGAGCGGGTCCCCGTTAACCCTTCTTGGTCTTGGCCAGAGCGAAGGTTAACTACGCTCATCTACCAAAAGAGGCTGTAGCAAAAAAGAGCCGAGGAAGGGGCGGAGGGAGGAAAGGAAGAAGGGCAGGGAAAATTCACTCTGTTCACTCTAGTTATGAGGATTTCATATCTCACCTCTACTCCTCCTACGAAAGCCGGTTTCCATTCAGAGAGACAGCAACCTCATCTATCCAGGCAGCACACTCCATAGCGATGCACTTTAGGGAATAAGAAAAATATAACGTAGTGAAATATTTTCTCCTATTTAGCTGACCACCCAGTTCACTTTAAAAATATTTCCAACATGCATACAACAGATTATTGTGGGAGGAAGTTTTAAAAACTGCAACTAAAAGAATTACGTAGTTTTATCTTTTTAGATTTAAGTAAATGCTAATGTAGAATATTGTCAGTAGCCAAATTATAGCCATAAAATCTGGATGAGACTAGAAAGAAATGTTCTGCCTGTTTCAAACTGGGTGGCATATTAATGGATAGTTATATGATGGTCACTAGCCCGGAGGTATATGGACATAGGTGTGTATATATTCTTATGGTGTTAGAAGTTCCTTGATGGATTAATGGTTCATATACGTAAGCACTAGAGAGAAGCTGTCACTCATGTGTACATTCAGGAGTAGGGCAGAAGGCAGTGCAGAAAAAGAGTTTTGAATGAACTCCTTGGTTTCACCATTGTTGAAATACAAAGCTGAAATCACCTTAGTAATAGTAAAGCTATTGTGTCTCGAAAACTCATAGAAAAACACTGCAAAGTAAAAACATCAATTTCCTAGTTTGGTAGCTTTGGCAGGTCATTTAAAAAAAAGATGAGCATATTTTGCCTAATATATTTATTTCAAAAATTAGGGATATGCTACTTTGATACTTTTCAATGCACTGAAGAATTAAAGCAGAATGGGCTGTAGCTAGAGATGATGGGATAAAGGCGCTCTCTGCCCATTTAACCAAGTTTGATGTGGGCTGTACATGTTTTTAATATTAATATTATATTGCAAGACAACTCCTGCTGAGAAAGTTCTAAAGACATCTAAAGCCACGTGGACATCAGTTCTTTTAATGGACAGAGTGAGGAATGATTGTCTGATTCTATATTTTTCTCTTTCTCAAGAGCATGGTAATGAAATCCTTAAAATGACAGTTAATTTTGGGTATGTCAAAAGAGTATTAATCAAATGGTATCAAGTGCCAGTCACTTAAATGTGAAGATGTTAGTAAGACAAATATCCAGATACGTTAATGTTGTTAATTAGCTGCATCAGTATACTTAAAGAAAATATAAGCAGAACAACAAAGAGGATTTATTTGATTTAATTTCACTAAACCACGAACTCAAGATGAATTTCAGAAGGACAAAAATAATTTTAGGAGTTATTCCCATGCTGTTGGTTTTTATAAGGCTTAAAAAAACATTTTCAATGGAAAGCTTATAATTAGAAAAGTAACTGGATGGACTAAGACAGACACTGCCATAATAGGGAAACATTATGCATGAAGTTAGGAAAATTTAATTAATTATGTTGTAACTTCATTTCTCCTCTTGAAAGACTGTTTTCTTGAAATATTTGAAGGACCATGTTAAAAATTAGTAAAGAACTTCTGTATAAAATTAAGAGGGGGCTATTTTAGTATCATATTCGGCTTCTAGACCTTAAGAGACATTAGCTTGTAGGTTCACAAAGTGTGTTGTTTGAGTAAAACATATAGTAGTCTTTTTAGTTTGAAGACAAGGTAGAAAAAGGTACCTTTTCTATCCATCTAATACAATTCATAATGAGTTAATCAACCTTATCTAAGAGATTTCTATGTACTTGATTGAGGTAAATTGAGTAAGATGATGTTACTTTAAATAGTTAAAGCAAAACTGAAAATGTTAAAGGAAGGGAATATTGACTTTAGTGAAAAACGTTGCATTGGTTATTTCTTGACAGGACCATATCACATGTCAGGGAGAAGTTAAGAGATTGGGGAACCCAGTTTCTTTGTAGAATGCATATTAATAACTTATTTATTTCTTTCCAAAGGTATGTTGCAATTTTTTGTTTTGCATATACTTTGTTGCCACATTACCAAGGCTAATACTGTGAAATTTAAGTAGTGGAGGTTTAAAAAAGATATTTTCCTTTATAGTCTCCTCTGCATGATAAAGATGTATGTTTATTTACTCACTGATTTCCATTCATGTGATTTTGGTTAATTTAATGGCTTTTAAAATTATATACTATTTTTCTAAAGTCTACATTGTTTACACATTGAAAACAAATCTAAAGGTATCGAATCTTTTTCAGGAAGAGCAATTGAATGTTCAGTTATTGAAGAGCTGCAATTTCAATCCCCCAGGTTCTATTAAAAACAAACATCTAAACCTGTTCTTCTTTCCTAACAACTCTTAAAATTGCAACTGGCATGGTTGTGGATAAATGATTATTTAATACGAGTCTTTTACTCTCTTTTCCTATTTACCCTGGAGATGCCTTTAATTTGTCTCTTATGCTTACGCATTTTAAAAAGTATTAGTCAGTATGCAAGAATTGTCTACTCCCTTTTAAAAACCTAAAAATTCTAAGTATAGAAGAAAGGTGGGATGTTTATCTTGAAGTTTCAGTAACATACACAGTTCTCTTAATAAACTAGGAGAAACTCTATCCTAGATAAATTAAAATAGGGCAGCTGTTGAGTAGACTTATTGTGACTTCTTGCCTTTGGTATTAAGGTATTTGGGCTTTTGTGTTCACATACTGTCTATTGTCACACTCTATTGTTAACAGAGTGAATTTTTTGAAATCGAAAAAAATATTTTCAAATTATCCTGCCTTTATCACTGGATGCATTATTAGATTGAAAAAATAATATTCACATCTGTGCTTAAATATGTATGTCCAGGCAGTGATGAGGAGCAGACATTCTGCAACATGCTCCAACCCCCTCAAAAAAAAAAAAAAAAAATCTCAAGACATTACACATGTTAGCTCAAAAGAAAAAATTTCTTAGATTTCAATGTGTTGGAAATACAGGCACATTATTTCTGGAATGAAGCTCTTACTAAAATTTTTTTTTATTTTTGAACTTTATCTTCTAAGATGGGACACATCAGTTTTACCTATAATTTTTAAAATTTAAAATAAATTTTAACTTTGCAGGCTTTCTGTAATAAATGCAGATTTGTGACAATTAAGACTCCAAAATAAAATACAGAGGCAAGTGACAGGGCATGATGGCTTGGCTCGGTTTTTAGGGATGTTTTAAAAATCTGTTTTTAAAAAATTATAATAGCATGCTTTTTCAAATGCAAAAGGTGGTGATGATAGGAGGAGAAGAGTAGAAAACATCCCTCCCACCAAAATATCCCTAAACAGAAAAAAAAAAAAAAACAAAAAAAACCCCACAAAAATCCATATCCTACCCCCCACCAAAAACCCCTTAGCACTTTGGGAAAGTTTCTGTGAAACTGTGAGTCCTGCCAAATCTCCTAGTTGGTCAACTTTTTAAAGGCAGCAGGCAATGGTTAGACAGGAGTTAGCAGGCTGGCAGCTTCAAGAAGGAGGCAGCCTTTTGGAGCTCAACTCTAGACACTGACTACTTAGAGGTAAAGTTGGTAAAGCAACTGTTGAAAGTTAACCTTTCACCTCCAAAGGAGGTTGGCTGAGGCAAGACAGCAAGAACTGGTATAACCAATTTTATTCTTTTCTCAGGCATTCCTAACTTTTATGATTCCACCCTCCTTCCTTTACTATCTGTCTTTGTGCCTCCAGGGCCAGTGAAAGAGCAGGGCAGATTCTAGATTGCTTTCAGAGTTTGCCTTCTCTGATGATGGATTACCATGTCAATTTAAACGGCATAGGATTAATTTGTTTCAATGATTTCTCTTTAGGCTGAATGCCAGCCGTTTTTCTATCTCTCTCCTTGCTCTTCAGAACAACAACAATCCTCCTCCTCCCCAAAAAGCCTTCTTCCCATATTCTAAGTTAAGAGACAATAATAGAAATAGACAAGTTAGGTGTAGTGTTGCAGCACAGTTACAGGTCTGAGTGTTTTTATCTCCGCCTATGAGACTGAACATACAGTCAGTCACATTAAAATGAAATTGGACTCAACATTTATTCAATAAATACTTGTCTTGTAGATAATCCAGTGCCGAGTGCTTTTGACACATAAGGACTTAATTTGTCTCGGATAACAAGTTATTAATATGGCACATTTAAACTTGCCATCTACAATAAGGTTATTGAGATATATAACAAATCCAAATGATTATTGCAAAAAATAGTTTGTGTGAGGGATGGAGACATTTTTGAGAATACGTATCTTTATCATATATTATATTATATATATATATATATATGTATAAATATATCCACACATAAACTAGTAACACACACAGGCACAAACTGATATATAGATATCAAATCTATATATGTATATATAGATATCAAATATATATGTATATATAGATATAAAATCTATATATGTATATATAGATATATATATTTCAAATCACAAAAATAGTTTAGTGAAGTTAAAAAAATTCCACCCATTATGTAGATGTATCTAACCTTTCCAAAATAAAAATGTGTCAGAGAGTTTTTTCTTTTGAAAGATTTCTAAAGTGCACAAGAAAAATGCTGTTCAAATCCAATTTCTTTGCAAGACCAAACCTATTATGAGGTTGCAAATGGCACGGAAAAAGCACTTAGGTGCAATCCAAAATCAAACACCCCCTCCACATTTTTCACCTAAACTAAACCTGCAGGCAGCCAGAGCTGGTAGAATAAAGGCAATTTAAGTGAAATAATCTATCCCCAAAGTGATTATTTCATTTTGTTCTCTAACCGGAGGTCCCCCAGTGGATACAAAAGGACAGGAGAGGGATTTCATCCTGTAGACCGAATATGTTTGACAAACGTGACTATTTGAACCTTAGGCTTCTTTTTCACCACCCTCTTCTAATTGCCTCTCTGTTTCCCAGCATTCCCCCCACAGTGAAATTTACATCAAGGTTCATAATAATAAATTGCATTTTGAATATGAGCACAAATGGATTTCATAGCCTTCTCCTTTTCTTCAGTCCTCTCAATGCACAAGCAGGTTTTATCTGAGCAGGTTCTACTTTCTAAGGACATACAAGATCAGAGGCCAATGACCATGAGAATCGGAATCTATGCAATTCTAATTTGTAAGAAAAGTTGTTGGTTGCTCACCTTGGGGCAGATTGTGCATCTCTAAGAAAACCAAATTTTTGAGGGCTCTCCCTGAAAAATGATGTTACACATGAGCAGAAAATCCAGGCAAGAAAGGCTAATTGAATGAAGAGAGAGAATTAGGTTAAAAAATAGAGTACAATCTAGTATCACATTTTCACTAGTGTAACTTGAAATGAAGGTGTCTTCGAATCACCAGTGTTGCCAGAGTGTTTAGATGTTGGCCACAGATGGGAACACCTATTGAAATGTGTCTGAAGAAGATTAATAGGGCTTGTCACTGTTGGGAAAGCATTGCTTTGCTGTAAATTTCTACCAGCACAAGATGAATTACCGATGAATGCTCACTTATCAACCCCATCACTATCGTTCGACACTAAATCAAATTGAGAAGTTATCTGCAATCAGAAAATTTCTTTTTAAAATAGACACACACCTTTATGCCCCAACTCTTTAATAATCCCACTCACAAAACAATTCCCCGTCCCAGGATGCTTATTTAGCTTAAAGCAAATTATATCTCAATAATGAATATGGTAATATTTTTCAGTTCACACACAATGGGCAGCTGGCCAGTAGCAAAGTTTGACAGTATTTTAACAAGGGTAGGAAGGCTTCTGGGAAGTCATCATTTAATATTTCATAAAATGTGTTCTTTTTTACTTTTAGATTTTTCTCTTCTTTACTTGGAAGGAAAAGAAGAAAGTGGGTTTGCCGCTCTAAACCCTGTGACCTAATAGTCATCTAATGCTCTGGTAAGATCAAATTATGAGAGAACCACAAGTTTAGATAGAGAACAATAGGATGAGATTAAGTAGATGATAGTGATAATTGAGGACATGCATTTGTTTTTATAATTTAATGCATTTTATATATCCCATTTTAAGGTGATTTATTTGAGAAGCAAAACAGGAGCATTATCTCTTTTTATTATCTGCTAACCAACTTAAGCATTCAGAGGCTTTCCAACCCAGAGATAATAATATTTTAATAAAAGTATCAATCCTTGTATTTTTATAGAGCTCTGCCTGCTTAAATAGTGTCTTCACATGCATGACTCATTTGATTTTTACTGAACTTCTGTATTCGCAGATATTTTAAATTCCCATTTTGTTGATGAGTAAACTGAGACTCAGAGTTATGTGAGGTCATGGAGCTAGTACCAGCCCAGTCATTATTTTAATCTGTGTTTTCTAGGTTCTTTTAGAAGAGAAGAAGATAATGATAATACTAATAGCCGCTAACGTGTATTAAATGCCAACCTCTGGTATAGGCAAGCGGGTGTGGCTCCTGCCTCTTGGCGACTGGCCCTGAGGTCACTCAGAATTACGGAAGGTCTCCATTTACTTTTTCTTATCTCCAGAGAACCTTGAATTTTATATATAAAACAAAGATGGTTCCTTAGAAAAAGATAGAATTTAAAACTTGCAAGAAAACTTTTAGCTTTTTTATTTTCCAGATAAAAGCTAGCAGAAAAATGTGACTTCTGCAGAGGTTAAGGGATTGACTCAGGGTCATCCAGCTGGTTGGTGACACGGTTAAAACTCGACCCTTTTCTCTTGGCCTCCAAATTAGACCCCCCCCCCAAAAAAAAATATTTCCTATAATGTTCCTTATTCAACAAAAAACATACTTTAGATCATCTGATCATGTTCCTGTTATAAGTATTTCTTTATTTTATGACATGATGTATCGAGGGGGCTATTATTGGTGGTTACATGAAATTTTCCAAAGTCTTTCCCACAATAATTTTTCATAAAACCTATTAAACTAATCAGCCAAATAGTCAAAGTTGCGATGAAGAATCACACAATAATAAGAATATTCTGCAGTCTCTGTTAGGTCATAATAATACTCCAGTCTGTATTTATTACAGCCCTCCTCTGCTGCTTCCATAACCAAAAGTACTAGATTTATATTCTCTAATGGTTCCCCAATGGGAAAAACCTGTGTTTTTTATCTTCTTTTTCCTGTCCCAAATCACCCTTTCAGATACATTGCCTGCTTTGGGAATCCTTGTCTGGGTTTAATCAGAAGTTGCAAGACAAAATGTACATTATTAAGAAATATAAATATTTTCAGAAGCAATCAAAGGGATGAAAGATTGATTCAGCATGCAGATTGGGCCTAATTTGAAGCAGCTTTGTTCTACTGAGGGCTACTGGGATACAAAATCAGGAGCTGTTGTGGCCACCAGTTGGAATTTGAAGGCAGTAGAATGAACCTGTCAGGATTTCTTTTGCTAGATAGGCTGAAACAACGTGTACTCTTTGCACAGTGTATTCTCCAGTTTCTGGGCTAAGCCACCTTTCTTGCCTACCCTTAGAGATTTGTAATAGTCATCTTGGAAAAATTGTGACTAATTCCTTCTCTTTAGAGTTCAGATGGGCAAGTCCCTCCCTTTTTCCAATTCAGAAGTTGGCACAGCATGAACTTTCATAAGAACGTTTTGGCCTGGAGGCATCTGTATTACAATTTCTTTCTTGGCTTAATAAAAGGTATCACCGTTATCTACCTGGTCGATCTCTATTGGCTTTCAAAATAGAGACATAGAAAAACCTAATAAGCCTCATTAGGATATCTGCTTTAAAAACAACTGGGCTGCCTCATTTAGCGTGTTGCTTTGAAATGTCCCAGCAGAGCTGGGTGGTCATTGCATGAATAAAGGTATTGCTAATTTGGGATCTTTGTTAGTCTGGTAGGTCTGGAAAAAAAAAAAAAAAAAAAAAAGCCTAATGTGTAGGTGGAATTTTAATACACAAGGGATCAAACCCTGATTGTTGTATTTTGTTTTTGTTTTCTTTCTTTCTTTCTTTCTTTCTTTCTTTCTTTCTTTCTTTCTTTCTTTCTTTCTTTTTCTTTCTTTCTTTCTTTCTTTTTCTTTCATCCTACTTTTTGTCCACATGGCCATGTGTGAGGATGGCTTGATTTTCTTGATATGGTTCACCCATCCACAGCTGGAATTCCAAAGAGGACTGAAAGTGTCTTTAAAATGAACGCAACTCAGGGAGCCTGAGAGAACAAGTTTTCCTTTGTTGTAGGGTATAGTATTATTTGCTGTAGGTTTTTTGATATACATTCTAAATTAGGCCTGCAAAGGCATGCTTCATCTTTAATTCATCACTCTCAGCTGAAAGAGATTAGCAATGTCTAGCACGCACCCCTCGTATGGTGCTGACCTCATCAAGTATGGTCTGAAATTAATTAGCCTCATTCATTCCAAGTGGAAGAGGATAATGGAGCAGCATTTTAGAGATGACCATCACAAATTGTATGCAGCATATTTAAAAGGCTCCTATTTTCCAACCATGTAGATTAAAATTCTTTCCAGGCCTTACAATACGCCAGAGTTATCAAGGACCCAGAGTAGAGCCTCGTCAGGTTTCGTGTGTGTATATATGTTTGTGTGTGTGCAGAGGTGTATGTTGCATGAGTGTTAGAGTCTGTGTATAGATGTATCCATATTTAGCAGGCTTGCTCTCCAGAATGATACCTGGAATATTTGACCAACAAAAACCTCATGTTTAATACTGTTTCATATAATACAGTAGTAGATTATGTTAAGTGGACCTTTTTGTTGCCATTAAATGGGACATGCTAGCACACAGACTTTGCTGCTATTTTTTGGTAAGACGCTATTCATACTCTAATTTAGAAACAGAAAAGCCTCTTAAAGAAATGCTCAACTTTTCTATTTTGAGTTATTTTTGAAACTTTCTATGTCTTTTCTCAGTCCCTACTGTTTGATCATATTTTAAAACATGATTTAGGACTAAGTTAGATTACAGAATCACTTAAATTTACCATCTTGCTAAGATTAGCTGATTTTTCCCTTTTGGGGATTGCCTAAGCGCAGCCAAATTTTTGAATATCAAAACCGCTTTCTTTGCTAGCCAAAAAAAATCTTGACCGGGGTTCTTTTGGATTCTCAAAGATGTTGTAAAGTTTATTTTTATGAGCAGTAGTTTTGAGACTACAAATTGGAAGAAGAAAAAGCCCATGACTTTCTTGGTGTGTTTTCAGGTTTTGATTTTTTTCAACACTATGAAATGTAGTTAATTTATGAAAAGATATTAGTAGTACTTGGGGGAAATTTTACATAGTATACATTTGTTAAGAAAACAAAAATCCCACCATGACTGTTTAGTTAAATTAAAAAGTAAGGATTCAGTGTAATGTAAGTACACAGTTTCTACTTAACTATTGGCGTAAAAAATGCAGTTTTAGGCAAATGATAGATTTAGAGCTTATTGGTAAAATTCATTTTCACATGTGAGCTATTTAAGATGATTTTGTCTGTAATAAAACAGAAACCGGAAGTATGTTGCCCATATCTCTGCAGATGTAGGATTTAGAAACTTCTCTCTGCTCATTTTATCCTAATCTTCTCATCCTAGAAGATCCCTTTATCTAATGGGCACATATTTATTTGTGCAGAATCATCAATCATGAACCATGAACCTGTTATTTGGACATAAACAATCTATCCCTAAATCTTCCCAACCAACCCTCTAGCATGTAATTTGAGGAAATTAGCTAGCTTCAAGTTTAGACTTCTCACTTCTGGGGATGAAATGGAAAAATGGAGAAAGCTTACTATTTAGCCATAAAAAAAGATGGAGACTTTACATCTGTTGTGTTTACCTGGATGGAGTTGAAGCACATTCTTCTTAGAAAAGTATCACAGGAATGGAAAAGCAAGTAATCCAATGCACTCCATACTAATATGAAACCAATAGAAAAATAACTACACACCCACAGGAGAAAAAAAACACAAGTATATTCAGGTGGGGGGGGGAGTGAGGAGAAGGGAAAGGATAGGAGGGAGGGGAATTGGTGTGCTCTCAGCTAACGTGCACAATGTAAGGGTATACAGCACATTCCCTGGACTACAACTTGAACTTTACCTCTGAAATGCAAACTTAGCCATTTGTATCTTCATATTCATCTGAAATTTTAAAAAATGGCAAAAGTTTAAATTGTACACATTTGATTTTAAAGTCACAGTTTGGGCCAAAAGATGGTGTGATGTAGTTCTTTGATGACAGAAACAGCTAATTTTCCTAATTGTCATCTGGTCAGTTTGGAATTTCATGGCAGATAAATGGAATCTTAATTAAAGGGGGATATTCTGCAAAAAATATTTTGATCCATTATGGTACATGTTACAAATAATGTGATATTTTCTTCATAAAAGAAAATATTCATAGAAAGAAAATTCTTCATAATTTATTGTTATTGAGACAGAGGAACGCATGCATTCTATGATACTGCAATTTGCTTACATATGGGACAGCGTGTCTCAATTCTTACTTTTTTTTTTATTAACTGAGGTGAAAATGGCAGAAAAACTGTAAATATAAGGATTAGACGATATGAAATTTGTGTTCATTCAAATGACAAACTCGAAGTAAAACTCAGGTGAACTTATCCAATTTTATTTGATGTCCACCTGAAACTATAAATCTGTCTTGGTGTTTGAGAGTAGAAAGGAGGTTCGTGTGAAATTCAAACCAGGTTTTACTAAACCTAACCCAGACTTGCTAACTTTGGGACAAAACTGTGATTGCATTTTGGGTTCATAGAAGAACTTTCATCTCACTTTAGTGATGATGAATAGGTAATGGATAGTGGGGCAAGAGCTAGAAGATGCCCTTGGATTCGCTGTTTGATTTTATTTTGTATTTACTATAATGTTCTGACATAGGAAAAAGAGTGTGTGAAGTAAATTTTCAATAACGGGAATGGAAAAGACCACCTATGAGAGGGGAATCAGCAGCATTTTCATAGTTAACTATATACATAGGAGTTTTTACACAGGAGAACCTGGATGATATACTATTAACTAACGTTTCTTGAGTGCTTACTACAATCAGGCACTGTTCTAAGCACTTTGCACCTATTAACTCGGTTTGGTTTACCATAACAATTCTTGGCAAATGCTGTCAACCCCCATTTTGCTGATAGGGAAGACTATGCACAGGGAAGTAATATAACTTGCCCAAGGTTACGCTGCTCATAAAAGTGATTTGAACCCCAGATGTCTCATTCTGGGATCTCTGTACTTAAGCACAATGCTATCCTGCCACTCTGGAGAAAACACAATTGCAATGTGATTTGAAAACAAATCACTACAGACCTCAAATGGGAGGCGTATTTTCTCATTTTTTAACTACTGAGGACAGCAGTAAATTTAACGGGAAAAGCCAGAGTAGACAAACTCATTCTCGCCTAATCTCCTTATCCCAGAAGTAGGAAGGGAGTTGGTTTCCCAAATCTCCTGTAAGTCTTTGCTGAACTTCCACTTGGAAAACTCCATTATCTAGGCTGCCTAAGTGCTACAGAGATAGAGATAAGCTGAGTGAAATTCAAGGGGAAAAAAAAAAAAATACAAAAATGGCAGGGCAATACGGAAGGATAAAAAGAACTAAACACGTAGAATTTGGCCAAGCAATAATAGTTAATAGACAACTTGATAGTGTTCCAGAAATATTTAGAAGAACAATGAGGGCCTACAAATGTCACTGAAGAAATTGGGAAAGGCAAAGAGGAAGGTCTAAAAGAAAAACCAGTTAAGAGAATGCTTTGATTTTGTGTTTGCCTTGCAAAACTTACAATGAAAGGTGTGTGTTCTTGGAATACTAATGGCTGAGCTAGAGAATTCATAGGAAAAAAAAAAAAATTGTCCCCGGCATTGTGTAGGTCAAAGCAAAATGATAAGGTTAAAAAATATTGTAAAATTGTTATTTACATAATAATAATAATATGTGGAATACCCCATAACCTTTATATCTAATTTAATCCTCATGAGGAATTGCAGGGTATCTGTTATAATCTCTACTTTTACAGGTGTGGAATCAGAGGCTCAAGGAAGCTACATTACCTGCCCAGGATCAGACTGCCTGTATTCCTACGAATCCCTCCTAAGCCTGGTCTGCTCCCAGAATACCCCACTGTCTTCTGCTACATGACATCTCCATGATTTTGCTCAAGATGATGTCACAAAACAAAAGGTTTCAGATCTTATTCATTTCAGTGCATTATCCTTGAGGAGTCTGCCCCTAAGAACAAATTATGCCAGAAGGAGACACGGCGCTGCTTCTGAAATCTGGCCGGCATCTTCTGAGGGGTGCCCTCGTCTGCTCAGCTCTTTCAGAAGCTGTGCATGTTAAATAAATACTCAGCATTTGGCTCAGCCACGGGCGCGAATGAGAGCTGGAAGAAGGCAGAAACGTGCAGTAGGGCTCTCAAAGCCGGCCTGCAGCTCCTGTGTCTGCAGCCCCCCAAATGGAACCACTTGGCTGTTTATAGGAGTCTTAGTGCTGATGAAAAGACTGAATTACACTCCAAACTTGTCCCTGCCAATGAAGAAAAGTTCCAGATTCTTTAAAAAGTATGTAAAGCATCGTTCTGAAAAGTGGCAACGGCATTTGGGACCAATTACCCAGATTAAGAGGCAACAATGATCTGTTTACACTTTGTAGCCAAGAGCCCTTTGGCTCTGGTCCACAAACTGGAGATTGTAAATTACAGGAATTTCAGCCTAACATTGACTTCTCTTTTGACCTGTGTGTCTGGGAATAGAGAAAAGCTGGTAGACAAGCCTTGTATAACTTTCCCTAAAATTTCCATGAATGGAGAACTGATTATCATCTTCCAGGTAAGACAGTTGACACGTGGAAGGCATAGGTTTGATCACTCGAGATGTGTCTAATTAACTGTGCAAGATGTGACAGGATGTGGTTTTTCAACTTGCTACACCTCAAAAACGATTTTTTGCAGAAGTTAGAAAATAAATTGCTCCCTGTCGGTCTTTTGCTTAATTACCATAGCACTCCAATTTAACTCCATTTTCTAATATATTGTGGACTAATCAGTAACAAATGGTAAATAGTGAAGTTATTACCACAAGAAACGTGCTGCTGAGAATAGAGAATAGACGTAGATTGCGGCAGATTCAGATACCATGAACAAAAAGGGAGGCGTCTAGAACATTTCGTAAACACTCTGCAGCTGATAGTGCTTTGAACCATTTGGAAATGAGATGTAGATTTCTCCTCCTACAAAGGAGGATCAGTTCTCACTTTGCATAATCCTGATAATTTCAGAAGTTTTGAACAACATTGGACTTTCTTTTAACGTAATCCTGATGTTAAGGGCTTGACCTTGCCAGGAGGAAAATAACAACAGAGGTCAACTAACAAGGAGGAAAAAAAACAAAAAACAGACATCTATTCCTGAAGTGCAGACCCACCAACTGCAGTGGTTTTGAAAACACAAGAGATGATTTTACTTATAGCCGCTGTGCATGTGTGTTCAGTGTGAAAAGATCCAACCAGACTAAGTGCCACCTTTAGACCATCAAATTGGAAATAACTACAGGTAGAGACGAGTTCTTTTTCATGTCCAGTTGGTTGGATAGACATAGAGATAAAAACAGGACCAAGGTTAAAGCTTGTGAGTGTGGGGTATTGTAAAAGTTTAGAGTTGGGAAGCATTTTTTATTCAATCATCTACTGAAAGCTTAATGCAGGGCTGTCTTTTTATTTTTCTTCTTTTCTTTCTTTCTTTTTTTTGTAGACATAGTCTCACTCTGTTGTCCCAGGCAAGAGTGTATCAGCCTAGCTCACAGCAACCTCAAACTCCTGGGCTCAAGCGATCCTCTTGCCTCACCCTCCCAAGTAGCTGGAAGTACAGGCACCCAACACAATGCCCAGCTAGTTTTTTCTATTTTTAGTAGAGACAGGGGTTTGGATTTTGCTCAAGTTGGTTTCAAACTTCTGAGCTCAAGCGATTCACCCCCTTCTGTCTCCCAGAGTGATAGGATTACAGGCGTGAGCCAACGTGCCCAGCCGGGGCTGTCTTTGGAGGCAGCTCCAAGATGATGCTGTTCCAGACCCTTCACTTTATTCAATGTTAGGATCTTTCTGACCCTGGCTTATCTCCACAATTTACCATTTTCTTCAGTGTCAGAGCTTCCTGACATTTACAATTAACTCACAAATTAACTTAGAAATGATAGTAAGCTCTCAGCTAAATGATACAGTGGCCGCTGGGGACCAAACCAATTTTCTAGAATAAGGTTAGGACTAAGTTGCTCTGTAACAATGTTAAAGTTGGTTCTGTAGAGGTAGTTATTCAAGTGTGAGCAGGAATCTAAGCGTGAGAGGGAGGCATCCTGTGCCTCTCCTTCTGCTGCTTACTCGGCACTCTGCCATTTCTTTATCTGTTAAACGAAGATGACGTGCTTTTCAGATTTCAGGGGATTCAAGGCTCTGGGGACTCCTACCCTTTGTGGCAGGAAGTTTGGAGGACATTGGTCCAACTCCTGTTGAAATCAGAACTCTGGACTGAGTAGATGGTGAAGTGGTTGCAGGTGGAGCAAAGTTTTGGAGCTGCACTTTCAAAGCATATAACATAAACAGGTGCAGGTTAGGGCGAAGGCTACCAGTTTGGCCAGGACCACCTGGAAAGACACAGAGGAAGGGCCTCTTGTCCACAGAGCTGCTACTTTGAGGAGCTTTGTTTTTAAGAAGTTTTGTTCCTTTTATGAAAGCAAAAATTTGTTTTTGGAGCACCTCTCCCTTGTATAGAATTCTGTGCTCAGAAGCAATATCTGAATCTCATCCTTTGACCATATAATAGACCTTCAAATACCTGCAGATAGGCTGGGCCCCTAGTACTGTGGAAGGCCAAAGCAGGTGCATAGCCTGAGCTCACAGGTTCTAGACTCACCTGAGGAAGAGCGAGCCCCCTGTCTCTATTAAAAATAGAAAAACAAGCCAGGTCTTGCGGGCACCTATGGTCCCAGCTACTTGGGAGGCTGAGGTAAGAGCATCCCTCGAACCCAGCAGTTTGAAGTTGCTGTGCGTTATGACTCCGTGGCACTCTACTCAAGGTAACAGAGTAAGACCGTGTCTCAAAACAAAACAAAATCAGAAGATAACATTCACGTTCCTCAAACCACTGTTTTTTTGTTTTACTGAATAAAGTTCCCAGTTTCCCAAATGACATGTACTCAAACAGCTTTTGCTTTCCTGAATTGTCCTTGATTTGCCAGAGTCTCTAAGGAGTGTCTCGAAACAAAATATTGAGAAATTACATGACCAGAAAGGACAGTGTGTATCCACCATGTCACGTGACTGGCTTTCCACGGAGCCCTTCATCAAGAAGAGCCGTCAGCCACTGGGACTTGTATAGGGGAGTTGTTGCATTTAAGAAACCCTGACTTTTATCCCCATTAAATTTCATTTTGTTTTGGCTTTTGGGTAGCTTTTAGAGTCTGTCTCTTTCATCTTCTGTTCCTTTACAAATCGCCTCTTACTTTTCTTTTTCCTTTTTAAAAAAGCTCTGCCCAATTGTTGAACTAAATATTGCAGTTACCTGGTTTCTGGAGTTTCTGCAGTCAACTAATGATTATGCTGAAAATAGTGGCATGTTTAGGTCTTCAATTAGCCCATAAGGAGTGGTTAATAGCATGAGCTCTGGAGCTAGATTTGCCTGGGTTTCAATCCTGGATCTGCCCATAAACCAGGTGTGTGGCCTTGGGCATGTTAAATTTTTGTGCCTCAGTTTCCTCAACTAATAATAATGTAACTATTATATAGGATTGTTTTGGTGATTCAATGAGTTAATATAGACAAGACTCTTAGACTAGTGCCTGGCACACAGCACACAGTATTTATTATAAAGGAAAAAATAAATTGAGATAAGGTCCCTAAGTTAAGGACAGTGCCACTCTTTGTATCTGTATCTCTGGAGATGAGTGCTGTGCCTGGAACACACCTTGTCCTAATAAATGGAGAATATGGGTGAATGAGTCTCCATAGTGTTCCAAATGCCAGGTGTAAGCAAACAATATAATCAATGCTGTGGTTTGTACATCTAGCAGATTTTCAATATTATTATTAAAATAGAGGTCCTGATCATGGAAAGAGAAGTTGTGTGCATTCAACATCAGACCATCTTTTTTGTGGCTATTTTACTGCTAAGCTCTCCGAGACCAGTGAGTGTCTTTTTTAATTTTTTTTTGGAAGATAGAGTTTCACTCTGTCGCCCTTGGTAGAGTGCCACAGTGTCCTAGCTCACAGCAACCTCAAACTCTTGGGCTTAAGCCATCCTCTTGCCTCAGCATCCCCAGTAGCTGGGGCTACAGGTTCCCACCACAAGGCCCAGCTAGTTTTTCTATTTTTAGTAGGGGTGAAGTCTCACTCTTCCCCAGCTTGGTCTCAAGCTCCTGAGCTTAGGTGAACCACCTGCCTCAGCCTCCCAGAGGGCTCAGATTACAGGCGTGAGCCACCGTACCTGGCTAATATCAATGTCTTCATTGATGCTAATCTATGATGCTTCTGCTCGGCGTGAAAGACTAAAAAACCCACACACTTAAGTCCAATCTCAACTCAGAAAAGAATACGTTCTGCTTAGTTTGTGCTTGTACCAGTCGGAAAAGGGATGCTAAACATTTTTAGCATAAAAAGTTTAGCCAAAGAACGCTAGTATTTCTTTGTCAGATCTTCATTTTGTTTAAACTTTTCTAGATTCCCAGGCCATAGACAGTACTCCTTCAAAAATACGTGCTAATAAAAACAAACATTTTCCACAGCAGCCCTTGTATGAAGGTTTCCACATCTTCCTGCCTTTCCATTAACACCAAAAATCAAGTGGTAGGTCTTGATTTACGTGCCTGGCCACAGAATGCACCCTTCGGTTGGGCTTCGGTCCCTTAAAACAAGTTCTCATCAGGTTAAAAATTTAAATCTTCCGGAGCTATCTTTTACATGTAGTTCCCTTTGAACTTCTGTCTATGCTAATTTAAATCCGGGAGGTATTTTCCTCCTTCGGTGTTAATACAGTGGAGCTCAAAGAATAAAATTCACCAGTATTTTCTCCTTTGTGTGCGTTCAATAGGTACCCCTGAAGCAATTACCTACTGCGAAATGTGGGAGGAGCCATCCAGTAGGAGCAAGGGTCACGGGTAATATGATACACGCTTGTTGTGTGTGTAATGTGCTAATACTTTTGACAGCCGCCATCCTTAAGGGGTGTAGCAAGCCATTTGAAATTTGTACACAGACTGCCCTATCCATTACCCCTTGCCCGTATCATACCCGTAATCTCCCGAGGCAGATATGCTATTACACTCAGCGGGCCGAGGTCTGCGGGTGCTTACATACACACAGCTCCCACTGACTGTGCCACCGAGACACTTCAATGGGACTTGTCAGCAGCATAAATTTAGCCCTGCACAGTCACAACCACAGCCACAGCGGGTGCAGCTGAACAGAGAGACCTGGCTGTGTGTTAAAAAGGCTGAGGAAGAACAAAAACAGCTGCCAGTTTTCATAAGAAATCTTATCCCTCGAGTGTTAAGAACTGTAGCCCGATACTCAGCACACTCTTTATCCTCGTCCTACAACCCGTGGGTCCCAGCCTGGGACTTAGCAGCAGCCAAAACTCAGTGGGAATTAAAAAAAAAAAAAAAAAGACAATTCTGCTACAGGGCATAAAACCGTGCTTTGCATCCAACCTTATTATGTGAGGGGGAAAATTCCCCAGAGATGATCTTCAGAACATTTATTTATCAAAATTTAAAGGAATATCCTGCAGCCCATGACCTTTAGCTATAGAAAATTTAAAATACCTAAAAGAAGGATGCCAAGATGCTGAGTTTTTGAAAGTCACTAGTCTTGTCTGGATAGAACCTCTCCTTTCTGCGATGTTTTATAACATGTACGCAGGGCAGTCACGTTGATACGATAATTGCCATAGTTGGCTTTTCGTAGAACTTTTCAGCATGTTATCTCATGAGATTCTTTGGGAGGGATTTCTTGGCCCCACCGACATACTCAAGTCATATCTTCTCAATGATCAGATGTTACTGATCTCAAGCTCTGGTTGCAGAAAACACCAAGCTTTAATCCTTCCTTCTCAGAGTCATGGAGTTAGCAGTTGTAAACGAGGAAGTCTACAGTCGGGCAAGCAGAGCCCAGGTTTGAATCTCTGCTTCATGCCGCACTCATTGTATGTTGTTGTTGGGCATGTTGCTGAACATCTCCAAGCCCCATTTTTCTCATCTGTATCCTGAGGTTGAAACAATAACTTCTTCATAGTGATGCTGGTAGAACAGCATCAGAAGAGATGTGGGAGAGTACTTGGTACGACACACATGCTCCAATGAATGAATGTGTACAATTGTTGCAGGGTATGGTACTTAGTAGGCACTTAATAAAAGCTTCATTCTTCTCTTTTTTCTCCTTTTCTTCCCCAACAAATCTTATTTTTTTTGAGACAGAGTCTTAAGCTATCGCCGTGGATAGAGTGCTGTGGTGTCATAGCTCAGCACATAGCTCAGCATTCAGGTTCAAGCGATCCTCTTGCTTCAGTTTTTCTATTTTTAATAGAGACAAGGTCTCACTTTTGCTCAGGCTGGCCTCGAACCTGTGAGCTCAAGCAATTCACTCACTTTGGCCACCCTAAGTGCTAGGATTACAGGTGTGAGCCACTGTGCCAGGCCTTCCCAGCAAATCTTAATAAATTAATGCTCATGCAAGCCATTATAGAATGAGAAAAATACTGCCTTTTAAAAATAATTAAATATTATTCCATGAATAGCAAATGACCACACATGTAATAGAAGACACTTAAAGCTATACTCATCTTTTGATTATTGGTATAGAGCAGACAAGAACAATCTATTTTAAAAAATGAAACAGTAAAAAGTCAGCAAGGAATCAAATTAGACATTCAGTTAAATCTGATTAATCTATTTCCTGTGGAGATTTTAGCTGAGTTTAGGATAGCTGCCTCTCTTAACAGTTAAGGTTAGTGGTTAGGAATGACCTTTAAAAAGTTCAATCCAGCTCGGCATGGTGGCTCATGCCTGTAATCCTAACACTCTGGGAGGCCAAGGAGGGTAGATCGCCTGCACTCAGGAGTTCAAGACCAGCCTTAGAAAGGCAAGTCCCCACCTCTATTAAAAATAGAAAAAATAACCAGGCATTGTGGTGGGTGCCTGTAGTCCTCACTACTTGGTAGGCTGAGGCAAGAGTATTGCTAGAACCAAGGCATTTGAGTTTGCTGTGAGCTATGATGCCATGGCGCTCTACCCCAGGGTGACAGAATGAGACTCGTATCTCAAAAAAAAAAAAAAAAAAGTTGAATCTATAACTCACTTAAAGTTCACATAAGTTTTCCGTTTGTGAAAGACCAAAAATCAGGTGCAATTGTGTTAATTTCATAAAACCAGTATGTTTCATGACAATGAACTTAGGTATAGAAAAGTATCTTTTTTAAAAATAATTTTAGCTGGTTTGTCATTTCTCTGTTTTTTTTTTTTTTTTTTTTTTTAATAGTTCACATTATGAAGACACGAGTCTGGAGTCAAATTAATCATGTGTTCAAAAAATGACATCACTCAGGCGGCGCCTGTGGCTCAAAGGGGTGCCAGCCCCATATGCCAGAGGTGGCGGGTTCAAACCCAGCCTGGGCCAAAAAACTGCAAAACAAACAAAAAAAAAGACATCACTCTCAAAGACTTCCACTCATTCCAATAAAGGTAGTCTAGGCCAGATTTTAAAAATAATATGTTCTTGAATATGAAAAAGTGAAAAAGTGCAAAGGTTAATTCAAAAAATATGAATAATTCAACAACAAATTGTGCATTTCTTTTTACCTATTTTCCCTTATGAAATGGTTGCTTTGTTATTGTTAAGTAAACTGCCACGGGCACACACAGCTTCCTTACAGCTCAGATAGAAAAAGCAAAATGGTGTTTTTCAGAAGAAAGTAACAACTGAAGTTTAATAAATTTTGGAAGAGCACATGCAGTTGTGTGTGTGTGTGTCAGAGGGGAGTTTGCTTTTTTTAGTTCACAAAGTAATCTCTGGTTTGAAGTTGTACTTAGAAAATGTTGGAAATAAAAACAAGTGAACAAGGATTTGTACAAAATTTCCGGGTCTTCGAAGAGCATGTGTGTGACAGAGAATTTGGTAATGATGATAGCAATGTAGCCACTTCTATTTGAGTAATAAAATCAGCAAAAATAACAGAAGGCTTACTCTAAACCTAAGTTTGAGTAGTAAATCCAGCTCTCACTGGAACATAAAATTAACATACATGGATCCACATAAATACGATATACTCTTTAAGTTCTTTTAGTCTTATCAAAGATAATAGGAAAAGAATGAAATTCTAGTCGGCCTTCTGCCTTCCATCTCCTTTCCTTTTATGCGGGGCTGGTCATGCTGGCCTCTCAAGCGCTGGTTAATTTTGTGGTCAGTGAATCTTGTCTAACAGAAATTCTTTTTAAAAAACAATCGCTATCATCCACATTTTGCCCTGATTTTACTGATCCCTCCTACCTCCCGTGCCTGTCAGATCATAGTATAGCATCAGCCTGCAGCAAATTGATTTAGGACATTGAGCATTTCCTCCAAAATTAGATTCCCGGTGAAAACTTAACAGGAGCAAAAACAACGTCAAAAACGCATTATGGGAAAAGTGCCAGAAGTTGAGCTGAAATGAAGGTTGAATCCTTCCTGTCGGGGAGAGGGGGAAAGGACCGGACAGAAAGAGAAGCAAAAGGAAAAGCAGGTCAGGGAGAGAGACAGGGAGGAAGGGACCTAAATTAGAACGAGAGGCGATGTTTATTAATCACCTTACTGACCCACAGGCCCCTGACACAAAATACGTTCCCTGTTCCTGGGACCCTCTGGTCTATCACTCACAGGAGGACAAATGAAATGGGGTTGGAAGCTGCAAACTTCCAGAGAACAGATAAAAAAGGAGAAAAAAAAACAACAAAAAAACAAACAAAAAAACGCCCCAGAATAAGGTGAAGGCATAGACTCACAAGCTCAAGAAGCTTCGTGGCCTGGATCCTTTCTGCTGCAGCATCCTGTCTGGGTGGACCACCTGCCGCCTGCAGGCTGCTAGCAACCTAGGACTGAGAAAACACAAGAAAATATTGTTTTCTTGATTGCAAAAGAAAATATATGGCCATTGTAGGACATTTAGATATTATGGAAAAGCATGAAGATGAAATTGCCTCTGATCCCACTGCCAAGTATAATCATTCTCACCACTTTAATACCCATTTTCTAATCTTTTCCTTCTCTGTTTTAACAGACATTTATTTGGGTGTTTGAAGAATCAGTGGACCTGCTCTAGTCCACTGCTTTGTAAACTGCTTTTCCCATTTGACAAGTTGTAACTAATACTTGGTCTTGGTGTTAAAACTATTCCAAAACCAGAAGGTTTTATGCCTGCATCTTATTTCCTTATTTGTAGGTACCGTAGTGCTTTTGACTTTTTGTTAGGTATTTATATATTTTGTAACTTTTGGCCTTTTAATATCTTTGTGCATATCTGCATTTCCTCTGGTTAAATTACAGTTCGTGAAAATCTTGAGTCAAAGATTTTTTGTTTTGCTTTGCTTTTTGCTTTTGGCTATATTTTACTGAGCTGCCCTCTAAACTATTTTTGCCAGTTTATATTCTCATCAGAGTGAATGAGAATGCAGGTTTCAGGAGCCATCAGTACCTCTTCCCAAAATAAGATAAGAAACTTGGCATCCTATTGTGATTAGTATTCTTTTGATTGTTTGCAATGCTCACTTTTTTCACATTTCTTGACTATTTTTTTGTATTGCCTGCTTGTTTTTATTTTTACTTATTTTACTTTTGTCCTGCGGTTCTATGAAAACATTCATTGATTTTTCTATTAAATTACAAGTTAAGAGGTCTGGGAAGCTGAGTCTTGAGCTTCTTGCTTGAGCTTAGAAGTTTGAGACCAGGCTGACCGGCCCATCTCTACTAAAATTAGAAAAACTAGGTGGGCATTGTGGTGGGCTCCTGTAGTCCCAGCTACCCAGGAGCCTGAGGCAGGAGGATCCCTTGAGCTGGCTCGGTGCCAGCCACATACACTGAGGTAGGCAGGTTCAAACCTGGCCTGGGCCTGCTAAGCAACAATGACAACTGCAGCAAAAAAAAAATGTGTTGGGCATTGGGTCGGGCGCCTGTAGTCCCAGCTACTTGAGAGGCTAAGGCAAGAAAATCACTTAAGCCCAAGAGTTATAGGTTGTTGTGAGCTGTGACACCACTGCACTCTACCGAGGGTGACATAGAGAGATTCTGTCTAAAAAAAAAAAAAAAAAGGTCCCTTGAACCCCAGAGTTTGACATTTCTGTGAGCTATGATATAGTACTCTGCCCAGGGCAAAAGAGTGCTACTCTGTCAAAAAAAAAAAAAAAAAAGAATTATAAATTTCGTTATGTATTAAGTTTATTAACCATCTCACAATCACATCTCACAAACATTTTCTCCATTTTCTCATTTGTTTTAAATTGTTAATGAATTTAAATACGTAGTTTCCTTTCTTCTTTCTTCTTCGGTTTTTATGTTTAAAAAGGTTTTTCCCAGCTAAGAGCGAGATCAGTAAGTAACCTGTTCTTACCTTCTTATGATTTTTGTGGCTCTTTTTATTTTTAAAAACATTTAAATCTCTTACTTGTTTGGAATTTATTTTGTTCCATGGGGTAAGAATCTATTTATAATAATAACACTTCTTTTCCGTACTGATCTAATTATTTGTTCTTGGGCCTGTTTCTGTGTTTTTATACTTTGTTTCATTGTCTTTTTGTTCCCATCACTTTTGTAAAACTCTTTTTTTTTTTTTTGCAGTTTTTGGCCAGGGCTGGGTTTGAACCTACCACCTCTGGTATATGGGGCTGGCATCCTACTCCTTGAGCCACACGCGCTGCCCAAACTCTTTCTTTTCATTAGTATAATTTAAGAATACATTTTCATATCCGGTAATCTTCCTCTGTAACAGAAATTTTCTGGTGATGCTCCCCAATTTTTTATTCCATAAGAACTCATTAAGTCAAGAGTGTAAGAGGAAACAAATTATACATTAATGTGGAATTTGAGGTCCTTTAATATTGGGTTTTCTCAGGTAGGAATAAACCATGACTCCTCATTTCTCTTTTCTCATGAACGTCTGTGAAGTTGTGGTTTCATCATATACTGACTCAGTACAACCTCACATTTATTCAGTGCTATTGTGCATGTAATTTCTTTTATTTTTTTAATTTTTTTTATTGTAAAATCATAGCTGTGTACATTAGTGAAATCGCCTGTACCCATTCTAAGATGTGCATGTAATTTCTGTATCTGTTTTATGACTTCACTAAGCTGTGTCATTTATTTAAGCATTTTTCTTTTGTATTTGCCATTTTGCTAGTTTCTGATCCAAATGATTTACCAATTTAGTTCTTTTGAGGCATCTAGATTGATAACATTATCATCTGCAAATAATGATCATTCTATCATTTACCCCAACTTATAAATGGGTAATTTCTTCATTTTTCCCTATCTTATTGCAAAAGACTACAACTTCCAAATGATTTAAAAATATTCTTCATTAGGAAGGTTTCTAATATTTCACTACTAAGAATGATGGCCTGAATACACTGTATTCTTTTTATTTTTTTTATTTGAGATAGTGTTTCACTCTGTCATCCTGCGTAGAGTGCTCTAGCATCACAGCTCGCAGCAACCTCAAACTCTTGGGCTTAAGTGATTCTCTTGCCTCAGCCTCTCAAGTAACTGTGACTACAGGTGCCAGCCACAATGCCCAGCTGTTTTTGTTCTTATTCGAGCTAGTGTTGAACTCATGAGCTCAAGCAATCTACCCACTTTGGCCTCCCAGAGTGCTGGGATTACAGGTGTGAGCCACTGTGCCTGGCATATACTATATTCTTGATAAGCACTGGCTTTTAGATGTGTTTTGACTTCAACTTACAATCTCTCCCGAACCTTCTGTTGGTGTTGTCTAGTCCTGTGTCTCTCCGCCTTCTCTGCCAGGCACTGAATAAGTCTTACCCTTTTAATTTAAAAGAGTGTTCTCTATACACCCAGACTCATCACATATCTACTGAAGCTTCTCCTTGATTCTGAACACCCCTGGCTCCCTGTAGGAGAACTCTCCTTTAACTTTCAGACCAACACATTAAAAATCTGAACCCTGTTTTAGTACATCAAATGAAATGACCAGATTCTTTTCTGCCACCACAAAAGTTAGTGTCTTGCAGAAGAGTTTTTATTTTTCTTATTTTAAGAAAACATTAAACTATTTTCTCACATAGAAATTATTTTTTTCATTTGAATTAGCTGACTTTTTGTCAGGGAGAAACAAAAATAACCTGGGATTTTGCATATGCCATGCAAAAATGATTGGCTCCATGGGTGAGACTGGTTAGAACAATATGTGAAAAATAGAATGAGGGAAAAATAACATCAACAGTTAGTAAGAGTGCTGGGTGACCCATGGGAAGGCAGGGTGCGTTTGGAGTGGGTCAAGGGTAATAAAGATAGGACTGTGAACACATCCATGTATCACCCTGAGCCCCCACTCTAACTCTAAATTGAGCATCTTCACCTTGGAAGGATAATATAAGAATGAGAGACAACTTCTGAAAAGCATCTAGTCTGCCTCGGCAACTGTTAGGTCCTGGGTGGGTTTGAAAGCAGGAACAAAGATCATATTTTAGATGACAAACGGAAAGAAAAATCTCCACATCTCTACCATGATTTCTACATTTCTACATAGAGCTATGCCTAGGATTTAGTTTGGAGGCAATGTTGTATTTGCTGTGTGGTTAACGGGGCCCCTAGCCTGTGCCCAGTGTAGTGGGAACTCTGCAATCCTTTTATTTATTTATTTTTTTGAGGCAGAGTCTCACTCTGTCACCCTGAGTAAAGTGCCGTGGCGTCATAGATCACAGCAACCTCAAACTCTTGGGCTTGAGCAATACTCTTGTCTCAGCCCCCAAGTAACTGGGACTACAGGTGCCTGCCACAATGCTGGGAAAGTTTTTCTATTTCTTTCTTTGTTTTCTTTTTAGTAGAGACAGGGTCTCCCGCTTGCTCAGAGATGTTCTCAAACTCCTGAACTCAAGCAACCCTCCTGCCTTGGCCTCCCAGAGTTCTGGGATGACAGGCGTGAGCCTCTGGCCCTCTTCTAACTTTTCTCTCCTCTGTCTGGCTTGGCCTTTGCTTTAACTGCTGAGTTTTTGGATTCTACTTCCCGTCCCACACTGATTGCACGTAAGCTGTGATTTAGATTCTGTCCTCCTCTGAGGGGGACCAAAAGGGGCTCCTCATTTTGATAATATAGCATAACATCCAATCATCATAGCCATGTTCCTGGCATTTAAGAATCATCTTGTTAGTACCCTCAGCTTTCCCAATCTGTTAGCCCAGAAAGCACTTCTATTCATGTCAAACTTAGGTCTTAATGAGGCAGAATACGAACTTATTTTTATCATTCCCCAAATAAAGATGGAGATCCATACTTTTTTTTAATAAGGTAGGAGGTATCTGTATTATTATTGTTTAAAATCAATTATCCTTTACTTCATTTTTTTCCCTGTTGTTTATTTTATCTGTTCTGCCTTCCCAGAGGGGCAGAATTAAAGCCCCCATTTGGTTTTTATTAGTGTAATCAGTTAATAGCTGCCCCATAATGCTTTACTTATTGTGTTAATTTTCTGTAGTTATGTCCAGAGGCAGCTTCCCCACATTTGGGGGGAAAATAGAAGATCTAGCTTACTTCTTTAATGGGTCCAGTTATTATTTATGGGTTTGGCTAGAACACTATGGAATTACAAGTTCATTGAAAATATATGTAAACTGTGGCTAGTATTTGAAATATATCTGTGGTGAGCCTAAACTTCCCTTTAGTCCAATGATGGTCCAAACCCAATCCTGGTATCTCTGCCAACATTAGCTCATGACACCGTCCTTTGAATTTGCCCTGAATATGTTAGAGGTATGGGTTTGCGCTATTGCCGTGAGCCATGTGCTGGTCGCTGGAATTTATTATAGAGGTGATTAAACTCTGGGCCCAAGAGACTGTTGTCCAATTGTTGGGGATTTTCATGTGAATGTATGCTATGTGGATTTTGTTAAAGAATTTGTTCTAAAATTAAAATAGAGTTTCGAAGCAGACCTCAATGACAAGCTAACTTACCCGAGGGATAACAAAGGAAATATCTGTGATTAAAGTGATAAGTTGGGCCCCCCTGTTCAATGCATTCGGAATTAGATGAACGTGCTGAGGTGAAACAACGTGACTCAGCAGCGGGCAGCACAGATACTGGACCTGCTTCTAATACAAACCTGCTCTTAAGGCTTCTCTGGCAGCCTCAATTTTCCCCTCCGTGAAATGAGGAGGACCTGGGGGACCAAGTGATGAGGGTCCCCTCAGTGTCTGCACTCTGCGATGTGAGGAAGGGGGAGTAGCAGGTCAGAATTGGATTGGGATTCGGATGGTCCACGTCCATCGTTGAGACTCTGGAGATGGGCGTGGCACCTGGCAGGAAGGGGAGCCCATTAAGGCTATTAGAAGGAATTGGTGCTTCTTGTGAAGCCTACAGAAAACCGCTTTGGAGCTGTTACTCCCACGATGCCTGTAAGAGGATGTGGCGCGGGCACTAGACAGCAGAGTCATGGGAGCTGCGGTGTGACTCTGGGAGCACGTCACTTAGTTTCTCTTGGCCTTTTCTCCTTCATTTGTCTCACAAAGGGTTTAGAGAAGAATTGCCAAAGTAGCTTCTGCCCAAGAAAGTCAATGACCTTGTAAGAACGGCCAGCCCTGTAAAGCAAATAGGAAGGTGCAGATGTTCTCTACAACACCCAGTTCCCTGGGCAGGTTGAGCTTCTTCCTTGTGACTTCATGCTCCCAGGGAAGAAGTTCATGAGGTTGCTATGGGAATGCACCGAGAAAGAGGAACCGTGTACTAAAGTTTGGCTGGGAATTTTATGCAAATAAAGAAGTGAGGCCTCCAGTAACTGCCTGTTACTAAGGTACAGAATGTATCAAATGCTGTGCTTAAATCACCTCAAGGCCAAGTTTCCACTTAGCCCAGGGTACTGCCCGCTTTGGTCACTCCATATCTTGCCCGTGGGGGGATGTTCTAGAGCTTTCCCTTCAGGTAGCGCCGTCAGAGAAAGTAATAGACAGCAGTTGCACATTTGAAAGGAAGAGAGAAAAGGCCCAGATACATTTCAATGGAAATACTTTTAAGACATTTCAAAAAGGAGTCTGAGAAATAATTACAAAGTTTAAAATGAGAGAATCTTAACTTTGATCTGATTTTCTCCCTTAAAGCAATTTGGTACAAAATTTTTAAAGTGCTAAACCGGGAATTCTAATGGGTGGACCTGAATGCTTTCATTTAAATCTAAATCTTGGGACTTCTATTATCCCTACCAAAGTTTTAAAAAAAAATTATTAAGGTGATTTTTTTTTTTTTCCCCCCGCAGAGAGATTAATGCATACAGCATTTGGTGGTCAGCTCTCATAAAAACTCCAACAGCATAAAATAGCTGAGATTAAAAGCTAGATTTAAATCATGTGAGGGCCCAGTTAATATCAGCACCTAATTAAGAAATCTGTAAAGTTGATTTGAGGGAGAAAAATTCTATCAAGGTGTGATTGGAATTTTCTTTTCCAATTGCTATTGAGGATTTTTAAGGGGAATATATCCTACACGGACTTTGGTATTCACAAGACTAGTTCCCAAATTAAAATGGGGCTTCTAAGCAGATCACAAGGATAAACTAATTTACCTGAAGGATACCAAAGGAGCTTCTTACCTAAAAATAAATGTGATAAATTGTCACAGTTAGACTGTATTTCTCCTTAGTTATTTAAACCTGAGATGCTTCATAGTCCATATATATAAATGTTAGACTGTCAACCCCTTGTGGGTAGACAATGGTAATTGTTCTTTTTTGGTACTAGTACCTGGCACATGTTTCTTAATACATAATAGATTCCCATTGAACGTTTAAGAAATTGCAAAATTAAAACACCTTGGTAATTTTGTAAAAGGCTCTCACAGAGCACAATGACGTGTTGTGGCCCATCTTCTCTCCAATAACCAGATTAGCCAGGCAAGCACCAGGTAGGAAGCATTGTAGAGGCAGCCTGCAGGCTACGTTTGGCCAGTGTGTAATCTTTAAGAATTGAAAAGCTTCCACTTCTCATAACAACATGAACTTCTGGATTCTTATGAAACATCTGAAGTTGTGACACTATTGGGTTCAGGGCTGCATATGATGTCAGTTGGCCAAGAGCCCAGGAATAGATGCCCCATTAGACAGGCTTCCTTCACAGCTCACCACCACTGACAAATGTGGTAGATTGGGCCTCATATCCATTCTCAATGAGATCGCTGGATGGACTGAATTTCTTCGCGTATGACTCCAGGCTGACTTCTCTTTCTTATTGACCAGGCTTGTCTGCAGAATAGGCCCTCAGGATTAGGACAGAAGATTTGGTATGTGTTTCTGTTGCTGTTGGATTTGAATGAGTTAATGATCTAAATGTGAGCTTAATTGTTTTCTCCAGCCCCACAGAAAGAGAAGGGGAGACTCTTTAAGTACTAGCCTTGGAGTGAATTTGTAGTGTGCACATTCCTGCTACCTCGGTGTGGCTCCAGAGGGATTTGAGCAGGATCCAAGCACTAAATAACCCTAATGATATCGGGTAGAAACTCAATGGGGAGCTGTTCAGGAGTTTGTCAGAGCATATTAAAATACAATACATTCACATAATCGAAAAATGCACATCCGTCCATCTGTCTATACATTCCTTTCTGATATTAAATTTGTCCGGGGACTTTTCAGAATGACATCACCTACCCATACCTGTTCTTTAGTGAATAAAAATGTGGAAAGGATGGAGAGAAAATCAGAATAATGCACATTGGTGAAAGTCCTATAATTGAAATCGTTATTGCTTAAGACACCATTGCTTTAATCAGCCCTATCATAAATCAATGCCTTTCACAAGCGAAAGGTTTAAAATAAAGTGCTGTTAAACAAATTGGGCCTCTTAAAAGGCACGATGCCATTGGGAAGTTACTGAAAATGGATAAAAAAGTGCTTTCTGAATGGATTCACTGGTTCTCCCATTTTATCTTCCACTTAATTTAAAAAAAAATATTACCTGGTCCTTTCTTAGAAATTACATATTGAAGGTCTATAATGGCCAAGCCTTTAACGCATTAAAAAAATTTACTCCTAGGAACAGTTAATATTTGACGTTTAATTGCTTTTTCTTGTTGGAGAGGAAAATCTGGTTCTTTCCTTCCTTTCTTGATTGACTCTTCAACAAAATCACTTGTGAGCTATAAAGACGGAGAGGAGTTATTGATTTTCAAAAACTCAAGTACACATCTGCATGTGTCAGATGCACATGTGTGTTCATGTTTAATAAAATCTCCTATGTGCCAGGAGCTGGTGCTACACCGACAATCGCTCTGCAAGGCAGGTGTTACCATTTCTGTTTAATAGATTAGGTGGCAGAGGTCTGGAAAGGTTAGGTTCTTGCATAAAAACAGTCAGGTAGTCAGCGATGCAGGGCTTGTTGATGGAGCCAGGCCTGTCATGGCAATGGTCCCATCCTGAAGCACTAAATCCTCTCAACCTTTTTAGCTAGCACTGGATTCTGGGAGTTAGCAGACAGTGCTGTACCATCCACAGGTGGCAAAAGAGCCCAGCTCTGACTTTGAGCCTTTTGCGTGAGTACTCCCTGGTGACTGGGCCAGGAGAAACAGTCAAATCTGCCTTGTCAATCATGTCCACTTAGAAGAATTTCTCATCAGAAAGTTTTGCATGGATGAGCAGGGAGGTCAGAAGTTTTCTTATTAGAGCAATGCCCATGTGGACTTCAGATGAATTTTTAGGCCTCTTCAGGACTTGCTTCAAGAGGAGGAGCAGGCCAGTGGGACACTGGTGTGGAAAGAATGAGGAAAAGCCTCCATCTGGTCTCCTGGAGTTAGGGAATGTCCATTTCAGCACCATCACTCTCCCCTCCCCCTTGCAGCGAATTCACTACCAAGGGCCAAAATGTTTTCTTGCTCTCTGTCCCCCCTCTCCCCCTTTCTCCTCTTTCCACAAAACCAGGCATTATTTAGGTGTCTTGAAAAGCTGCACACACCAACTACTCCTCCACAGATAATGGCTTTCCGGGCTCAGGTGCTCTGCCTCCTTGTGTTACACCTCCCCGGCTGGTGGTCAGACGTGGGCTGTGTCTTCTGCGTTATTCCACCTTGCAAGGAAATATTTGAATATTGGCCTCACCAGGTTCCTGTTCCCCGGGGAACGGCCTTGTATGCACCATCTTCATGCTGGGGACAGGGAGTTACATCTCTGACCTTCCTGGGGCTCCTGGCCATCTGACAGAAACCCAAGAAATTGCTCTTTTCTGTGACTTCACTCAGCCAGAGAACTCTAAGATGTGTAATGTAGGATGACACTTTTCTGGGAGGCAGAAGACAATACTTTGAGAAAGCGCTTTGAAGGAGACTGACCGATGTGGAGGGGATTGAAATTTACGCCGTTCACAGATACTGTTTTATTCCTAGAGCTAGAAATGCAAAAGCACGCTTGTACATATTTTTTTAAAATTTAGAAATTTTCTCCTTTTTCTTTCTTGCTTCCCCCTTCTTCCCCCCCCTCCTTTTCCCTCTTCATTTCACTTTCATTTTTTAAATTCCTGGTTAATAGTAATTCCCCTCATTTACCAAGGAGTAGAGAGGCTGACATTTTTCACGTCCGTTACTTTGGCAAAACCTCTTTGGAAACTCATATGCAATGTGTATCAAGGGTCATACAAATTTATGAAAACTCGGTAGTGATAAGGAAATGGGTATACATTCCTAATGTTTACAAATACGTGGGAAAAATACATAATCATCATAATAGGAAACATTTATTATCTATTTAATATATGACAGGCACTGTGCCAAATGTTTTATCTCATTTGATCTGTACCTGGACTTTTTGGGTTGACATTATTATATGTCCATTTTACAGATGAGAAAAGAGAGGTGAGGGGAAGGTTAACTGGTTTATCTGAAGTCATACCACTGGTATGAAATTTCATTCCTGTCCTGGTGGGCTGAAGAGCTTACATTCTTAATTGATAATAACTGGTATTTCTTCATAATATATGGTTACATGGTTAATTGTGAGTATAAAACAAACATCAACAATCCCCTCCCCCAAACCCAACACCAACAAACAAAACTCTGACAAGTTCTACTCTTATAAAAAGCAGATGAAAAAGTAAATAGGAAAGCTTAGACTGAGAGAAAATAGCCAAACTTAAAAAAGTTTACCGGCAACCAGTTAATAATAAGATGGCAGGTAGCTATTTGAAGCGACACTTAATGTTTTAAATTCTTTTCTCTGGGTGGGAATTAGATACTCTATATAAATTATCTTTTACAAAGAGACTAATTTTATTCTTCCAGTTTGGGGAGGTTGAAGGAACAATCTCCCACGTAGTTGCAAAGGACTTTGTCCAGATTTATCTTTGCCCAAATTTATTCAAGCATTTTTTTTTTTTTTTTTGGATGTGAGCCTAGATCACTGTTCTTAACTTAATTTGTGTGAAGAACTTATCTGGATACTAATGAGGTCTCTCTCTCTCCAGAAAACACATGTAGTCACATTTATACAACACCTCCAGGTATATCTTTTTATATTTATTGAAAGAGCTTTGAAATCGTTTAAGATCATTGTTGGTTTGAAGATTTGAATTAAAATTTCCCTTTTTGTTTTGAATTGCAGAATGTTCTTTATGGCGCAGTTTGAGGATGTCCTTTCTGTAACAGTTCGAAATTGATACTGTTACATCAGTGATGTCTGCCCAAGGACAAAGTAAGTAAGTAGAATGAATAATTTAGGGTCAATGTTTCCCTCAATATGATGCCATGTTATTACTGACCCTTGAATTTAGATGCAGGGCTAACAACTGCCTTTTGGACTTTTCCATGTTAGGTTTAAAAACGCCTAGTGTACATCACTAGTGGACATCACCACGAATCAAAGGCTGTGCCTTAGCATGATAATTGACTCTGTAACAGAGAGCAAAGCTCTGCAAGGTGAGTGGATGGCACTGAGTGTCTTTTCTTACCATACCTCCAGAAACGCACTTTGGAAACTGCATCCATGCATAAGGCATAGCGATAGGTGGACGTGAAAAATAGGTGGATGGTGCTGTTGTAGGGGAGTCAACAAGAACTCTGATGCGCTGAGCTTTGGAGGTGCTCAGATAGCTTCTGGTACTGTTAACTGTGCTAATAGGCAGGATGTGATTGCATTCTGGGTAGTATTTTCATCATCAGGAACTTACTCCTTACCATTTTTGTTTTCTAAATATTTCAAAATAACTAAGAGTATATTTTAATGTCTTTTTTTTTTTTTTTTTTAAGACAGAGTCTCAAGTTGTTCCCCTGGGTAGAGCTGTAGCATCACAGCTCACAGCAACCTCTAACTCTTGGGCTTAAGTGATTCTCTTGCCTCAGCCTCCCAAGTAGCTGGGACTACAGGCACCCTCCACAATGACAAGCTGTTTTTTTTTTTGTTGTTGTTGTTGTTGTTATAGTTCGTCATTTTTGTTTTAGCAGGCCCGCAGGCATAGGCCAGGTTCAAACCCGCCAGCCCCGGCGTATGTGGCCGGCGCCCTACCTACTGGGCTATAGGTGCTGCCAGATTATAAATGTCTTACCACAAAGCATAAGTAAGTGAGGTGATGGCTATGTTAATCAGTTTGATTTAAGCATTCCACATTGTATATCAAATCATCACATTATACCCCATAAATGTATATGGTTTGATTTTAATTAAAAATTAAATAAAAAAGAAAAAAGAAAAAAATTCTTAGGTACAAATCCCAAAAGATTTTATGTGCACCTTCCACCTCCTGCTCAGGATGGCACAAGAAGAAGACAGAAATGCCATTTTTAAAGGTCCATAGAATCTGCCCCCCAGCAGAGGTCTCTGCCTGTGTTACAGGAGAATGCAAAAATCTGAGCGGTCATGCATCTGGCCAATTATGCAATGCTCTATCACAGGGGGAAATTCCTTCCTCTCTCCAGCTGGTGAACAGTTATGCCCCGGAGCCCAGGACGGACATGCCTTGTAACTTTTTAACCTAGTTAGTGTAACTGCCAATATTATTCCTATTCATATAAATGTCTAATCCTTTCTTGAATCTTGCTAGACTATTTGCCTTGATAATATCCTGTGGCACTGAATTCCACAGGTAGATTGTATGCTGCCTTAAAAAGCGTTTCCTTTTTTTTGGTTTGTTTTAAATTTGTTACCTTTTACTATCACAAAATGGGCCTTGTTCTTGCATTAAGTGGAGTAGAAAGGAGGCATTTCAAATTGACTTGATGTTTTTCAAGCACTGTCTTCACTTTCTTTGGGTATTTTCTCTTTTGGCACATACAATCTTAATTCAATGACATCTCAGGCATGTAAATAGTCTCACACTGTTTTTGGACACATAGTAGGCACCGAAAAAAAATCTCTCTTTGACACTTAATGCCGTTTATTGGATAAATATTTATTAAGGTGTTATTATGTGCAGAAACTTTTCTAATTTTGGACAGACAGCCTCGAATAAGACTGAGTTCTTGTTTGGAAGCATCTAATTTTCTAAAGAGGGAGATAAGCTGTTAAATAGTGAACACATATATGAATTAGATGGTTTCAGATAGTATTGAGTGTTTGGGGAAAACTAAAATAATGACCAGAAAAGGACGGCAAGGATCACTTTGGACTGCATGGTCAGACAGCGGCTCTCCAAATGGGGCAGTTTTGATTGGCCATCAAGGACTGATAGCCAAGGATCTCCATGTGAAATCTCCATGATACTGAACGCCAGCTCCCAGGACAATGCCCAGTAGTAGCTAGTAATAGGCCCAATCACTATTTTTTATATATATGAATAAATCAAAGTTGAGAAGGAAATCATCCAACAAATTACTCCCAGGATGGATGTTTCTCTATAATTCCAAATACTGTTGGAAAAGTCAGGGGGGTTAGTTAGTTAGATTTCGATTTCAAGACTATATCACATTCCCAACTAATCAGCTAGGTGTATGACCTAAGGCAAGTTACTTACGAAGGTCTGGGGATTAAGTTTGTGAACTCATTTTAGAAAAAGTGCCGCATACTTTGTTGTCAAATATCACCACAGTCACCTTTCAGCTACTGTCTTTGGGAAGCTATGCACTGATGCCAGAGCCTAGTCCATCCTTCAAAGAAATTTTGGAATTCTTTTTCTGGAACGGCTGTTAGAACCATTGTCATATTACCCTTGATGTCCTGAATGTCATCTAAATGTCTTCCTTTCAATATTTCCTTTATCCTCTGGCAAAGAAAAAAGTCACTGGGGGCCAGATCAGGTGAGCAGGAAGAGTGTTACAATACAGTTATTTGTTTACGGGCTAAAACTCCTCACAGTCAGTGCTGTGTGAGCTGGTGCCTTGTCATGATGCAGGAGCCAGGAGTTGTTGGCCAAGGTTTTCAGTTAGGATTTTCCTATGGTTTACTTGGTCTGCTTATTATAGTTAGCCAGTGATTTTGATGCACAATTTTGCAAATTTTTGCAACGTTTTCATCAGTTCTGTTCCTTACTAACCACCCAACCTTTCTTCTTCTGTAATATTTTCTTTTACCTCAGAAAAATGTTTAATCCATTTTTACACTGCCAATTTCTTCATGGCATTATCTCCATAAACTTGGACTAATGAGTCCCTGATTTTGCTTTCATTCTTGACAAGTTTAACAAGAAATTCAATTTTTCTTTTTGGAGACAGAGTCTCAAGCTGTTGCCCTGGGTAAAGTGCCATGGCTTCACAGCTCACAGCAACCTCAGACTCTAGGGCGTAAACGATTCTCTTGCCTCAGCCTCCCAATAGCTGGGACTACAGGTGTACCACAACACCAGGCTATTTTGTGGTTGTTGTTGCAGTTGTCATTGTTGTTTTAGCTGGCTGGGGTAGGGTTTGAACCCGCCAGCCTCGGTGTATGTGGCCAGCACCCTACCCACTGAACTATGAGTGCTGCCCAGAAATTCGGTTTTTGTTTATTGTTCTAAGTCAAGCTCTGACATTCTCATGACAGCACAAAGAAACACAGGACAACAATAATGAACACCACTTAACAAGACAGCACCACATGTCAACCCAAGCACAGCTGTGAGGCACTGATACATCAAGGTTAGGAAACCTTACCAAGTTGTTTGTACAGTGTTGCCAACATAAGCCCACAGTGGTAAGTTCCCAAACTTATAGTCAGTCCTCATAATTGTTCTCATCCCAACTGTTCTCCTTTATAAAAATGGGATTCAAGTTAGCTTCCTTCACAGAGGTTGGAGGACTGCAGGTAAAGTATGTGGAAATTCTTTATGAACTGCCAAATGGTGTGGGGATGTTGGCTGTTCTCGTGGGAAGCAGTTGTCAGCATTTGACACTCTGGTCTTTCTTTCCTTTCTTTCTTCCTTGCCCATTTTCCTCTTTCCTCCTGTTCGTATTTTGTCCCTGCCTCTGCCTAAAGCCCATCAGTAGCACCCATGTTGCTTGGGTCTTTGCCCCTAAGGTGGCTTAGCAGGGTAAATTTACCTTTCTGAAATCCTGGTCTACTTCATAAGGACTTTAAAAATGAAATCCAGTCGAGCCGGTGTGTGCTGATACAGTGGGCTGGACGTGGCTTTCCAAAATAATGATTGTTTGCTTTTATTTTGTTGACTGCTTAGTCTTCTAGGGTCAGACTAACCAAACTTTTATATATAAGACAGGTCTTTGCCTGAATTTCTGAGAGAATCTTCATCCACAAACCATGACTTTGGTTGAAATGGCCTGACCCCTGCCTTCAGCCTCCCTGCACTCCAGCGGGTAGCATATACCATTTCCTCATGTCCCCACTTGTTCCTCTTTTTAATTGCCCCTTAATGTACTGTTTTTTTTTTTTTTTTCCCCCATTTAGGCAGTTGGAAGTAGAGGCATTTGCAGCCCTGCATAGTAATGCATTACAGGAGGCATTTCAAGGAATAAATTATTAGGATCGTTTACATGCAGGGTTCTAATTTATTGGCAAATTGCTCAGACTGCACTTTTATGATGCAGCTCCCAGTGAGGCTCCTTCTGGGTGAAAGTCTGCAATGAGAGACGTTGCCTTGCCACCCCTCACCAGCACTTCCTCTGCCTCGCTCCTGCCCTTTCATCACCTCCCTCCTGGCTGCCAACGCTGGTGGACCGGTCAGGCATTTTGTACCTTAAGGTGAAGACATTTCATGGATCCTCCCCAGACCTGCCTCTAATAAAGGTGAGGTACACACAGGAACAGATCTTCAATGGTATAATTTTAGACACTGTGGCAACTGGGAAAGGCAGCTATTTTTGGCTGTGGGGCTTTCTCCTTGACCTGAGTCGATACTGCCTTTCCCGCTGCTTGTGAGTCCAGCCAACCCTGCACATGGTCCTTTAGGCCACATGTTTGCCATTCCGGGGGTGGCTTCTTTGTTTCTTTGTGAGGCAGCTGTGGGCTCATCTGTAGTTCTGTGCATCCGCGCCTGGGCCTGGGGCTGTCCACGTGTGCCCACCGAGGCTCGTCCCAGACACTCCAGGGTGGTGGTCCAGGCCACCCCTGAGGACCAGCACAGATGGAATGGACTTCCTTCCACACAAGGGACAGGGAAACATTTCTGGCCCAGCCTGTGTGTATCCTTCAGCCTCCAAGCTTTATCAGCTGCTCAGTTCTACGAGTCACACCCTCTCTGAGCAAGGCGAGCCAGGGGCGTGTCTAGCCCGCAGCGTCCGAGCTTTCCCACCTACACTGCCTCATTTGAAGCTTATCCTCACAGAGATTTCTCTGACCACCCTGCTTGCTGTCTTCCCACTGAAGCTCCCGAAGCAGCTGCTGTCTGCAGACCCCCTGTACTGCCGGGGAAGTGAGATGGAGCTCCAGCAGATGAGCGGAACAGCCTCAAGAAGATCTGAAGGTGGCCAGAAATAACAGTGCTTTCCAGATGAGGGTAATGTTAGAGCCAAGATCATCACTGGGGTGGGGTGTCTTGTTCTTAACTTTACAACCTAAAAAGTACACAGAAGACTTAAAGATCATTCAGGAAGGAGGAATAAAGTGAATAAAGAACAGGGACATTGGAATTGGAACAGTTTGTTTTTTTTTTTTTTTTGTAAAGGAATTGAGTTTCTTTATACTGAAAGAAAGAAAACAAGAGGCCTTTTACAGGGACGAAAAGAGCTCTGGCTGCATGGTGGCTCTTTCTTCTCCCTTGCCCCTGACCATAAAAAAGGGGAGAATTCTGGATGTGTAGAGAAAGGGAAGAGATAGACAGAAAGATGGTTAGACAGACCCGAGGGTATAAGCAGAGACTGACCAAGGAATTGAAAATAATGGTAAGATGAAAAGGGAGAGAAATTAGGCCCAGCGCAGTGGCTCATGCCGGTAATCCTAGCACTCTGGGAGGCCAAAGCGGGTGGATTGTTGAGCTCACAAGTTTGAGACCAGCCTGAGCAAGAGCGAGACCTCATCTCTACTAAATATAGAAAAACTGAGGCAAGAGGATTGCTTGAGCCCCAGAGTTGGAGGTTGCTGTGAGCTATGATGCCACAACACTCTACCCAGGTTGACAGCTTGAGACTGTCTCAAGAAAAATAAAAATAAAAAAGGGAGAGAAAGTGCAAGAGACTACGTTGCCTTCCCTTATCTGCTATTGAATTAAAGTTAGTAGATATTTACTGAGAACCAACTACTTGTCATCTAGTTATCTATTTCTGCATGACTGATCATGCAGAAATTTAGTAACTTGGAATCACAACAATCACTTTATTATTATCTGTCATGGTTTTTAGTGTTGACTGGGATCAGCTGGGTGATGATTCTCATGTGGCTTTTCATGAAGACAGCCATGAGGTCTTAGGGCCACCACGGCTAGTGGCTGGAGTCATGTCTAAGGCTTCCCTGCCCACATGTGTGAGGGATGATGCTGGCCGTTCCTGCGACCTCAGCCGAGGCCGTTGGCTGGAACACCTCCACTTGGTCACTGCATGGGACCTCAGCTACCCTCAGCATCTCATCTTTGGGCTCCAAAGGTGAGTGCCCCAGGAGAACAAGGGAGAACCCGAGTCATACTTTTTTGGCCCAGCCAAGTCACATACTCCGTTGGTCCACCTGTCACTAAGGTCAGCTCAGATTCAAAGGGAAGTTGAGCAGACGTCTCTGGATTTGAGGAGTGATAAAGGACTTATGGATGTGACTTAAAACTGCTAAGAGATCCAGGCATGACATCAGCTGCTCCCTGCCTGTCAACCTCTGGGTGCTTTCAATACAGTAGGAGCGATAGAAGTCAATGAAGTATCCATGAAAAGTAGTGAAGTAGCTACTACACTCTCACTCACCAGGAGAGTGAGCGGTAGAGTGTGCGCCGAGGGCATGCAAGGTGAGCACTTGCACGCATGGAGGTCCCAGGTAGAGCAGGTGGAAGGCGCATGGCCACTGAAGGAAACTAGGATGGCGTCGGCTAACACTCGCTAACTTTGGAGTGGGCGTTCCTGCTCACTTTACTCAAGCCCTTATGTGTGTCTCGGCGACTTACGTTCTCATCACCTGTTCTCTATTTCCTCACCTCACCTGACTCCTTCCTGTTCCCCTGCCCTGCTTATTCACGTCACCTTTGCCGTTTCTCAGACTGACAAACTTCCTTCTGCCCTTCCTTGCTTTGTTCCTCTGTTGATTGTTGAAAGATGTCCTTGGTGTGTTTTCCTCCTTTGTGGGTATTGTCTCTCGCTGTGTGAAGTCATATTTTATATTCTGTGTAACTCATGCCCTTCTCTGTGCTGACTTGTCTTATCCTAGGAACTGGCTGCCCAGCCCAGCGCAGTGTCACAGGACCATGACGCCTGGCATCTCCACCAGATCCAGCCTTAACAACGTCCCAGTGACGTTCGCTCCCACCCGACTTACAGGTGGGGTTTGCTATTCCGCCACTCACCTTTCTTTGGTAAACATTTCCTACCTGCCAGCTCCACTAAAATCACTCTTCTCTTCATCTGGGCTTTTACTCTCCACTCTGCGTACTCACTCTTAATCTCCATGTAGGTTGGATCCCTTTTATCATCTGAGTACAAGGTGATATTTGTTCACTATAGAAAATTTAGAACACATAGCAAAGCAAAAATAAAAAATGCTGTAAATAGAATCATTGATAATAACTTAATGTGAATGAATGCTTTTCATCATTTTTCTCTATATTTATGGTTTTAATATATCAAAAAAAATCACTGCCAGTTAGATGGTCAAGGTTTTCCTCCACTGTTTCATAGAACCGGTTCTATGGAACTCTCGTCTCTGGCCCCAGATGATTGGAATAGAGATGGTACATCAGGCACCAGCTGGACTGGTACCTGCTCTTTCCGTGGGATTAAATCAGACAATATCCAGAACTGGAACTGGATCACATTGACATGGGGTTGGAATTTGTACCTTGCAGCTTAAAGTTTTACTGGGGAAGGTAGTTTGTAAGAGATGAGCAGAGGGACTGTGAGAAGCAGAGGAAGAGACAGCAGAGTTCTTTTTTTTTGAGACAGACTCTCACTATGTCACCAGCAACTACAAACCCCTGGGCTTAAGCGATTCTCTTGCCTCAGCCTCCCAAGTAGCTGGGACTACAGGTGCCCACCACAATGCCCAGCTATATTTTGTTGCAGTTGTCATTGTTGTTTAGCTGGCCTGGGCCGGGTTCAAACCTGCCAGCCTTAGTGTGTGTGGCTGACTCAGCAACCATGGAGCTATGGGCACCAAGCCACATACACCAAGGGTAAGACAGCAGAGTTCTAAGAGCAGAAATTCTTTATATCCTGGCACTAATTCCTGCAGAGAATTCTTGTCTGACAGCTGTGTACCCTTTCTTCACATCTGTCTCGAGTGCAGCGGCATCTATGGGGTTCTGATATTTCCCTCTAACCAGGCCAGTGCAAGATGACACTTAATAACATGCTTTTTTCACTTAACGCATCATAACTTTTCTCTATATCACCATATATTCTCCTAGATTATAATTTTGATGGGTACAGTGACTCTTGTCTATATTCCAATATTTGTGGGAGAAGTGCAATTTGAAATTTGAATGAATTGGATGAAATTTGAGCTCTGGTGTTAAATAGTACTGAGTTCCAATGGCCGCCCTGACTCTTGGTTATTATGTGATTCGGGCAAGTTATTTAAATACCCTAAGCCCCAGTCCCTTCATCTGTAAAACAGGCACAACAGTAAGCTGAAATAATACAATGACTCTTAGAGTTCCCAGGACATTATCTGTCACCCAAGTTAGGATTCAGCAGATGTCACCTGATATTATTAATTGCTTATATAGCAGTGCCTCTGAATTTGAATGTTATAGACAGAACTGCAGGGAACATCCTTACAGTCAAATACTTGTGCATGACTGTTTTTTGAGATAAATGCCCAGAAGTTGCATTATTAGCTCAAAAATTATGGGCATTCAACTTGTTGTTAAAATATGTCTCTGAGGTTGCCACCCTCTTGACCACAGATTTAGAGACATGTACTTTCTGTACCCAGGATGTGGTCTGTGTTCAACTTGCAGCAAAATTAAAATGTGTTCACATCTGGCATTTGAGTTAGGGCTCCTTCAGGTGAATTTAATTAATTCACTGAGCTACTCGCTTACATGTCAGGTATAGATTAAGTTTACATAGACTATATTTATAGATTAGGTTTATATTTTGAGAGCTGACTTCAAAGTTGCTCATCATGGAGTGGGCTTGGCAGCTGTTGGAAGAAGGGTTCCAGATGCTTCTAAGGATGTAAGATATTGACTAAGGTTTACAATACTTCGACATCTTTCCCCTCTAGAAATAGGGACGTTTGGAATATGAACATCTGTATCCTTTGACCTTCCTGAAATAACCTCCAATCTTCAGACCCTTCCTGGGCTTCGAGGCCCCAGGAAAATATCAGTGTGAAATTTAATGAGATGCTTCTTTAAGCCACCCACTATGCTGGGCACTTTGGGCAAAGACACACACATCCTCAAAGAGCATAGCTGTTGAGGAAGGCATGTAGAGTAGATGTGCAAATATTCATAGAGCAAAGTTATATTTTCCAGAATGTTGTTGTGCGCTTGTAAGGAAATCCCAGAATAAGGTGTTGCAAGGGCCCCCAGGAGATTTTATTTCCTCTAAAGTTATAGCATTTAGGGATTTGTTTTTTAGCTGCCAACAATGAGCAAATAAAGATTTTAGGGAAAAAAAATACAGATTGCTGTCTTACTTAAAAAGAATGGAAGGATTAGCAATGCTGAGCCCTCACTATGGCAACAGTGAGGAACGGTTGACCATTTAGCCAGGGAAGACTTTCTCCTTTCTAACCGTGGTCTTCACCATTCCCTGATGTATTCACCTGCACTGCTTCTTGTATTTCTGCTATCTGTCTGGGACGTGTGAGTTTAGGACCATGGCCTAGTGGAAGGAGTCCTAGGGGGAGAGAGAGTGGAGACTGCAGGGTGAGCAGGAGGTGGGGGTCGGAGCACTTGGGACAGGCAGAACCAAGGCAGACCAGGACGGCAAGGGAGTAGGACCCTGGGAGAAAAAATAGACACGAAGAAGAGAAGATTGCCAGCACCTGCTGATGAACCCTGCCATGCCAAAATGAGAAGTTCAGATTTGTCCCATAAATTGACTTGATAGCAGTTAAGAGAGTGTCTGACGGTGTCCTGACTCCGTGCTGCTACCAGCAAGGCACGTGGCGAGCATCTCCTTTCTGCCACCTCACATCAGCTCACGAGACAGGGGAGAAAACGCAGGTAGAGGCAGATTGGTGAAGTGACTTTCCCAAGGTCGCAACCAGTAACTGGCTAAGTGGCAAGTGGACCCCAGGGCTAACTACAGAGCTTGAGACTCAGTCTTCAGTGTGGCCCACTTTCCAGATGGATAAGTGCTTCAGAACAGCTCCACCAGCAGCACAGCTGGGCAGGGCGGCATTGGGAGTATGTAGGGAGGTTTAGTGAGCGAAGCTGCTGGAGACCTTCACCAAGGCAGCCTCAGTGCTGTGGGAGATGTCTAGCTTGATGAGTCTGCCAGCCATGCAATTCTTCCCCTATCCAGCTGTGAGCAACTTATCTCATCTAGTAGATTTTGAGTTCCTTAAGGGCAGGAGGAATTATGCTTTATTTGCCTTAATATATTACTTTTTGCATTGCTGAGCACAGCACTTTAGTAAATGAATGAATTCCAAAATTATCTTCTTCAGATCATTTCTTCCTATGTACGCATGTTTAGAAGTTAGCGGCAAGTTAAATACTTTTCCTTTTAAAATATGAAAATAATTGCCTTACACAATCTACTTTAAACTATGAGGAAAAGTAAAACCGGGAAGTTGTTTAAAAACAGCAAACCCTTTAAGAGTCAATGTCACATTTATTGCTATAAAATATTTTTCTCTGTCTGTTAGACATCTGGTTCCCATTACATACAGTATTGGGTACTTGAGTTCACCAGCCATTTTGCATACCAAGCAGTGTGCAGGCAAAAATCTCCGCCAACATCCAAGAGCACATATTTGTACCATGTAATTCTTATTTTACATTTTTAGACAACCCTTCTATCACTAACTTAATTCTTACCAGTGCATTATGGAAGGTATTATGTTCATACGTGCCTTAGGACCAAATTCCCTACATCTGACAAGTGAAGAACTTTAAAACGCTGGGTCTTTGCTTTATGTTGTTGTAGGAGCCAACTATCTATAATCTAGCACTGCAGTCAATGAAACATCTAAATCTGAAGTGTATATTTCCTAGTAACATTGACCCAGAAATGAGAAACACAATATGGAATGTTTGCTAATGAGTCATGAATTTCATTATAATTGCTTCCACATTCAGGATAGCTCCCTTAAACCATCTAATCTTGACATATCCTGCAACAATCCCATGTGTTGTAAATGATTTTGTTTTATTTCTTAGGTTACTGCTAAGGGCTTATTTTCTGGTTCATTTCATTTTCTTAAAGAAAGCCACACACATGTGTGCCCGTGTATACACACACACGCACACATACATATACTCATACCATGGCAGCTTTTGCTTTAATTTGTATTATTTTTAACAAAATTATTATGAATCAAAAAGGAGCCCCGTGCTTTGGTTTGGAAATAAAAATAAACATATTTAGGAAGAAAGTGGAAACATCGTCTGTTTTAGAGTTCTGACTTAGGTTTGTCTCTGAGAATTAAAGTCAGAATTAAGGATAGTCTCAACTTTTTCTATAAGGATATAGAGGATAAGGATAAGGATAGTCTATAAGGATATAAGGATAGTCTCAACTTTTTCTGCGCTTAAGAATCTGAAGCTCTTATGGTGCATCTTAGAATGGGTACAGGCGATTGCACTAATGTACACAGCTATGATTTAACAATAAAAAAAAAAAAGAATCTGAAGCTCTGTGCCCAGTTTTTCTATTTGTTAAATAAAGAAAATAATTAATATTAAAAAAAAAAAGAAAAAAGAATCTGAAGCAGAAGGGACAGACAGAACTGGTGTTCAGTACCATAATCATGGCAAATTAAATACGACTTTTAAAAACTGCTCACATTATAAAGTGATCTATTAGCATTACACAGGTTCAGCACTTACAGCGACTGATTCTAATCACAAGATTTGGGCCCATAGGAAGCATTAAAAAGAAGGGGAATCTTGAAGGTATTTTACAGATATTTTAAAGTGGATTTTCTTTGGAATAAAGCTTCATTCCTGCCACACAAAAGATCGTGTGCAAGAAGTCTCTCGGTTTGGTAGAACCAGGGGTAATCGTAATTTTTTCTTCTCAGATTCATGAATCAGTATGCCAAATACTAAGGACATTCTTGCAATGATGCTTCCTTTTCTTTACTAAGCAAAACTGTCTTTCTAGCTTAAGAATCTCTCCTGAAGAGGATGAATGCCTTTCTCTCACCAGGTTTTCTAGCGAGCAGAGAGGCACTCTTCTCCTGCCATCTGGTTGTCCTGCTGTGTCCTTCAGACTCTCTTTGGACAAGCCAGTGGGTCTCTAAGATGAAGCTACCGTGCCCTGTCTTGAGCTAAACTTGATTGGCACAGGCGATCAGGGCTTCTGAGCAGGTATACTTCTTAGCTGTTCCTACTGAACAGTGCTCCAGAAAAAAGAAAGGAGAATATGAGAGACTGTCATTCATCTCTGAATTAAACTTTGTGTTATGATATCGACAGGCATTTTCACAATTTTCATGTATGGATTACAGGGAGCTTGTTATTTGAGTAGTGTGGGAAATGACAGCTCTTCATGCTAAGGGGGTCTTTGTTAAACTTAACTATTTAAGGAGCTTAAATAGGTTAAGACTGGATTGTTGGTGGTTTTCAGAACTCTTGGATAATAGAAAACATGCTTACTGTGCTTCTGATTTTGGATGTTGGTGATACATTCTGTTATCCAGGTAACCAACAGTAAGCTCTTGAAGATGAAATTAAAAAAGTCCAGTAATACAATGGGAGTGCAAACACCAACCTTATTTATTTAAAATGTCTCTCTCTGAATGTGGCATAATTATTTTTTTTTCCAGACATAGCCTCACTATGTTGCCCTCTGTAGAGTGCTGTGACATCACAGCTCACAGCAACCTCAAACTCTTGGGCTTAAGTGATTCTCTTGCCTTAGCCTCCCAGATGGCTGTGACTACAGGCACCCGCCACAATGCCTGGCTATTTTTTGTTGTAATCGTAGTTGTAGTTGTCATTGTTACCTAGCAGGCCTAGGCTGGGTTTGAACCCGCCAGCCCCAGTGTATGTGACTGCACCCTAACCACTGAGCTACGAGCACCAAGTCTGGCAAAATATTTTTAAAGGACAATGCTAGGTAGAATGAAGGTGAAAGGCGCTCTGACTTGGGGATTTTTCACTAACAGTTCCCTGTAGCTTGTAATCCCTTCTCCTCTTCCAAAAGCCAGAATCTGCAGAAGAGAACAGAAATATATACTTATATTGACCCAAATCAGGATAAAAGGGTAAGAGAAGAGGAGATCATCATTGTTGGCGCTTTGATTATGAAAAACATCATTTAGAGAATATGCTTGAATCAGGCAGAGTGACATGTCTCTGTCCTCTCCTGACATATTTTAAATGCCAACCTGACCAGACCAAAAGAACAGCACCCAGCATTAAGACATGACCTTTCCTATGTGCTAGTGTAATATGGGGTAAAAATCATTTCATTATTACTATGTTTTAGATACCCTAGAAAATATAGAAATAAAAACTATATATATGGGAAATTGAAAAAATAAAAATAAAACTGTGTTAGTTTAAAAATGATCACATTTAATTATGAAACAGACTGACTCATAAGTTGTAGAAGTAATTCAGAGAGATCTCTTGTGCCCTTCCCTGCTGAAGGCTCGTAAGCCTAGTGCTGGGCTCACACAGGACTTGTGATGTAGCTGGGTCTGTTCTGCAGCAGTAGAAGTGGTTTCTTAGAGCTTGGACAGCAGCTGGTGTTGGAAAAACTGTATGTATCCCTTCCTAACAAATGGAGGGTTTCTTATTCAAAATGGGGTGCGATTACCCTCTAAACTGCTGTAAGTCTCATCCCTTGCCTCTTCTGCTGAGAACCCTTTAGTTCCTTTGCATTGGTGGCATCCAAAATTCTTCCCAAACGGTGTGCCCTGCCCACCTAGGTCCTCACTTCAGCGTCACCACATTCCTTTTTCACCTCCAGCTACTCGTGATCCAGTCCTGCTGGCCTGTTTAATGTTCCTTTAATTTGCCAAGCTGTTTTTCACTCCTGAACCTTTCTGCGTGCTGCTTCTGGAAGCATTTCCCCACTTCTCTAGGCCTTTATCCATAACCTCATTCTTTGGGCTTATATGCCAAGACGTCCTACATGGAAGCACGTGTTTATCTCAAGTCTCTACTGTAAGTCCCACTTTATTCTCTCTTACGCTCCATGCATACACAGATTATTGTATGCAATTACGTATTCACCTGGTGATTATATAATGTTTGTCTTCCCCATTAAATCGTTCCATGAGAGCAGCAATGATGTCTGTTTTTATGATGATCTTGTCAAGGCTTAATAAGTATTTGTTGAATGAATTACTGAATAAATGAAGGCATGAATAAATGAAAGAAATAAGGATATCTGATCATATTCCTCCTTTAGGTTTAGGTAAGGCCACATCTGAGATTTTGAAGCATTTGTATACTATTTTGGGCTCATTTCTGGCATCTTTTTTCAAGTTCAGGTGGTGATAATTTCTCATAGGCACTCATGGCTGACATGGTTTTTCTTTGATTTTTGTCTGCTCCAGTAGCTTTTATTTTGGGTGTTTTATTTAGTGCACTTGGCATCTCAAGGCCACTCCAACAAGAGGTCAGGTGCCCATTACTGGTTGAAATAGTTGCCATTTTTTGCAAAGAACAGCCCAGAGGTGATTTGCTAATCCTGGGGCACTCTTGAGCATGGGAAGCACCTTGGCAGACAGGTGCACTATCCCCTTGAAAGCATCTGTATCTGTAGAGTTCTAGATCCAAGTCCTGGCTTCACTGGCTTCAGGAAGGAAGGAGCCATTACCAGGATGAAGGATACCCATGGTGGAGAGTAAACCAAAGAGGCATTTGGAACGGGGATAAAGAGATAGTAGCTGGGGCATATCTCCTAGGAGGAGTGATCTTTGAGCTGAGACTGGATTGATGGTCAGGGTTGAGTTACTCAGAGGGGAATCTGTGACATGGTGTGAGAGTGGGCTGAGACAGTGGCATATGCAAAGGCCAGCAGGGCTGTTTGGGGAAAAGACTAAACCAAACCTCTGAACATATAAACCCGTGTCTCTTGGGGCCTTCAACCCATGGACTGTGGGAAGTGTGGGCATCCCCTGCCCCTCCAGTTTGCAATATCTAGATAATTGCTTCTGTTTTGTTGCTGGTATGTACATAGTCTAAGCATGTGTTTATTATTTAACATAGATTAGTTATCTTAAATTAAGGGAGTTAGGTAAAAATGCTGTGTGAATTCCATTGCTCTCTTTTTAGGTTTTTATCAAGATGTGTGTGTGCGCCTGCACGCCTGTGTGTGTCTTTAAACTTATTTGCTAATCTTGACCAGGTATAAATAAAGATCACGAGACTTGTTTATGTTAAAAGCTATGAGATTCCGGAGAGCTGTGTACCCAGTGGAGGGGCGGCACTGCATACCAGAGGCAGCTCAGATTTTGGAGTTAAATGCCTCGAGACCAGGCTCAACTGTGCATTTACTTTGCAAGTCACATACCCTCTCTGAGCCTCAGTTCCCCCCCTAATAAAAATTAGTTGGCTTATTTGCCTCATAAGATTATTTATGTAAGGTAATTTATGCGACATGATTCAAACGTTATAAAGCCCTCTGTAAATATGAGGCATTATTTTTATAGATTGTGTGCTTTTAAAAAATGTGATAGGCTGTGTTAGGGAATGGCAGTATCATTCGAAAGTTGACTATTGCATATTTTAAATAAATACACCATGTGGGTAAACACAAATTTCTAAGAGTAATGAACGTTTATACTTCCTATGTTGCAGGTTTATAATTTAGGAGGCAGTTCAATGTTCTAAAAATTAAAGGAAAAGTCAGTTCCCAAAATAGAGATTGCTAAAATCTGTTGATTTTTAGCAAGGACAGTATAAAGAGAGATTTCATGAAATAGTCTCTTGTTAGCTCATTTTGTAGTATTTGTGAAAAGTAGGCAACATTATAGTCACTTTCCAGAATACAGTAACAAACTTACCCACAAATGTTTTAGTTAACTAAGAAGTAGCTAGTGAAGCTAGGGAAAGGTGAGTATATTTCATACGCAACAAAAGAAAATCTTAGACATTCATTTCAAAATATAACAAATCTAAAAAGACACATCAAATTCAGTATTTGAAAAATATTGAGGTCCTTTGTTGTAAAAGTAATTTTCTAGAAATTCAAACATGATTCACGTTATAGAACACAAGGATAGATTCATTCAGACAACACGTTCCCAGGAAGAGTTTGGTGGGTAAAACAAACTGGGTTGTGGACAAGTGATAGGGAACGGGAATGCAGAATTGGAACAGGAATTAAAATGTTGATAAATGGCCTCTGCCTACTTGCTCTGGCAATGGAGGCCCATTCTCTGTCTATGGCCAAGGTATCCTGCTTTGTAAGCTTTTTTCCTCTCTAAGCCTGTCTTTCTCTTCCTCAAAAAACTTTTTCTCATGCTTGCCTTAAAAAAAAAAAAACAATCCTGATAAGTAACCTACCATTAACCATGTTAGACTATCATAGATTTTTGTTTTCTTTTTTCTTCTACTTTTATTTCTTATTTTCTATGTCTTTTATTTTTTTTCTATATTGCCATTTTGGAGCACTCTCTTTTCTCTTTAATTTTGAGATCCTCATGAATGAAAAAAATATTAAAATACTGCATGTGAAGAATATAAATGGCTTTGGTAATGCACCGACTACAAGTAGATTCATTGGCTCGTTGGTCAAAACCTCCATCACCAGGTGCACGTAGGAAGCTGAAGAATGTTTTCTTTCTAACTTAAGAGATCAAAGTTTTGGACCTTGAAAAGACAAGACTTTTTTTTTTTTTTTTTTTTTTTTGAGGGAGAGGGTGTTCAATCAACTTAAAAAAAAAATGGCTCTCTAACCTTTGTATAGAAAAGCTTCAGCCACCCAAGAGACTAAGTTGGTGTTCCACAGCTAATTGCGGGAGGTGAGGGGCACAGTGTAGCCAGCTGGTGTCTTGCTGGGTACAAAGTCACTACATGATGTTTTTTCAAAGTGCCCCACATCAGTCTTTACTGATCCTCAGTACTGGTCCTTGGACTTGTCACCTCATCCATCCCAGAGCAGCCCCAGCAGCTAGATGCCTTCTGAGTGTAAGTGTCATCCTGTCCCCCACCAGGGACATTCCTTTTCCTCTTCTTTAGTTGAGAGTCATTTGTGTGGAGGTTAACCCACAGCAATTGCTTAACTCAAGCCTCAGAAAGCACACACTGCATCTTTAAGAAATAGTTTACTTGTGAATCAGTAAATGTATTAGACAAAGCAGCTATTATTTATGCATTCCTGCATACCCGGCAAGGTGAAAATAATAGAATAAATATCATATACTTCATTATGATATCGGTTTACACTTCCAGGGTACACAAAAAGAGGCCATTTCATCAAGCTAATTGCCTGAAAGTAAAAGAGAGAGAACTTTAGCTATTAGTCTATTATGGGGCTTTTTTCTTAATCACAAATAGGGGCCGTGTGTCCCTGGGGGGATGTGTATTCTAATTTACAATTGAACTACAGATCAGAGCAATCAATCTTGGGCAGCACTTTTACAGTGTAATTGCTGCAACGTAACAAATAAAAAAAAAAAAAAAAGAAAGAAAGAAAGAAAAGAAGAAGAAGAAGGTCTAGGCCGAGCTTTAGCTTGAGGAGAAGGTGTTTCCAGGCACTAACTCGGGTGGGAGGAAGAGCAGCAAGGGGACAGACATGAATATACAATGAGGGCTCATTAGGCCCAGTGTTGCCATGACGAATGGCATTATCCCGGCCTGGTGCTGCCTAAACATGAATTTTATAACGACCCATTTATCATGACTTGTCATGGGCTTGAGTACTGTACTTTCTTCCAGCTCACACACCTTTCCCTATTATGATGATAGAAATCTTTCCTTTTATTATTATTGTTTCCTTTTGTATTGATTTCAGGCTCCTCCAAACAAGTGTTCAAAATATAGCAACATGCTAATGACTGATTTGTGGCTTCCAAGTCGAAGAACTAAAACTTGATTACTCATTCCATTTTTCTCCACAGTCATAAAATTGAGAAAAGTCTTAGGCTGAACTTGGAAAGAAACTTCATAATGGGTGAGTTTTTGTTTTTCTTCTTACTGTTGGAATCTGACACTGCAGATTTGTTTTTAAATTTAAAATTAACTGGGTTATCTTCCTTTCATTTATTTTATTCCCTTTTAGGGGGGTTACTTCCCAAATCTTTTTGCTATCTTAAATGTAAAACTCAAAAGTTTTGATGTCTTTCCCCCAAATCTTGGAGCCATTGCAAAAATGTGTAAGACTAAAGTGTTTGAAAGATTTTTTAGTGTTTAGCATTTTATAAGTGCATGAGTTGACTTCTCACTTAGAATCCTCTTACATTTGGAACTGGAATGTTCTTTGATGACAATATCCTAGATGTACATTTTACTAGTAGCATAAAAATTGCAAAAGCAATCTCTTGTGATAGAAACCATGAGATCCATTTGAATATTTAGCAGTCGCAATTTGCTACATGCAAAATCTTTGCCAGTGACTAGGAGGGAGGAGGGTTTGTGGGTCCAACTGGGTCCAACAAAGTTAAGTCCACCAGTCAGCCAAGAATAAGGTTCTAGACTGGCGAAGTATCCTATTGTAATTGTAGACAGAGATTAATGGCTTTACCATTAATCTATTTAGTTAACATAAAAAGTAGGGCCAAAGCTACTTTAGCTTGGTGAAGTGCAGGAATGCAAAGGAGTAGAATCTGGTCTTGTTTTGCCCATCCAGGGATTATAGTCATTCCAGTATGTAATTTGTAAATAGTGAACAGGTCCTTTTAGTGCCATTATCTCTACTATGCCCTCCTGGATTCCGTATTAATGGCAATGACATGTTTACATGGTAATCATGTTTACACAGTCATACTACTGAGGTAAGAATACTATGTAAAACTAATGATGAATTCTTTTGTCTAGTAATGATGATTTTATATTTGCAAAGCATTTGCCCTTTCCAAGTTCTTTCATTTGATCCTTAGGTTCACTAGAAGCAGGATTATTATTTCCATTTTAAAGAAGAGAAAGTTGAGGCTCAGAGGGTAAGTGATTGGCTCAAGGTCATATAGGAAAGGAAAGTGCTGAGACTTCTCATGCAGTCCTTAGATCCCGAGGTCAGTGCTTTAATCTACGCGAAGCCACAGAGCGGAAATTGTTCTTAAAAATGCCACGTAGTCTATTTTAGGTTTTAGTAATAAGTGAAAACATTGGGCAAGGGTCCATTGAAAAGATGACCATCATTTATACTTGAGAGACTGCTATTTTCTGAAGCTCCTTACTAGAACTGAAATTAGCACATGCCTGTCAATTAAAATTAACTTGCCATTCCAGCTCTTTAAGTCGAATTATCTTTTATCATACAAAAACGCAGATTTGAAAAAAATTTTTTTTCAACATAAAGATGTGGGCACCATTCTGGATGGTGTTCTTGCCTTCTGAGTCCACTGGGTATTTTATTTTTGTTTCTGAAGAAAATCTTATGTTTTCCCCATGAATGAATTAAATGGGATTTTGAGAGATAATTTTGTGAAGAAGGGATTCAAATATTGAAAAATGATATTGAAGAGCACTGATTGTGACTGAACAGATTAACACTGTGTCTATATGACACTACACATCTGGTTGAAAATGGGGAAAAAATGTAAAAATTTTTGATGTTTTGTTTACTTGACACGATACAGCTGGATCTTTTAAAAACATCTGGGTTTTTGACTTTTTTCTCCCCCAAGGTTTTATCTGGATGTTCAGCATCATGTACAGAAAAGTGAAAAAGAAAATACAGCATAATTATTACTGAATTAGATAAAATTATTGTATTTAATTGATCTGTAAATATTAGCTAATTATTCTATTTAACGTAACATGTAATGAATACAAGTCTCCACTAGGCAACTCAATGTGGAAAGAAAGATATAATTAGGTGACTTGGTAATAAACCTTGATTTAAAGCATATTTAAATCTTGGTCAAAGTTTTTAGGTTCTTAGACAAAAATTTTTCCTCTTAAGGAATAAATTCCCATGTATTATGAAGATCTGTTAACTCACAAAGTGTTTTGGCAGTAGGAACATTTAGTAAACACTTAGTAACATATGAGATACATCTAGTAATAGATGTTTTCTTTGCCAAGTGAATTATCCCGCACTGATAAAATCAGGTAAACCCACTAGAGAGGATCCTTCTGACATGCTGGAGGCCGAACCCCCCAAGAGGAAGGAGCTGTAACCAGACTTCAAAGTCCTTATTATAATGAAAAGCACCTTATGTGACTGACATTTTTTTGTGATCTCATCTAAAAAAGTTATAATTATTGAACATTTCCTCTGTCACTTATTCTCAATCCAATCATTTATAATGGAAATAGTCTACTTGCTTTTTATTATCTCACGTTTTCGAAATGAATAGCGCTTCCCTGAGATATCCCATTAATTGGACACACAACCCGGATGAAAAAGCTGAAACCCAAGAGTCTATAAAAAAACATAAGGTTGTTGCAATTTAAATGCCTTCAAAAGATTTCATTTGATTTTTAAAAGCAATTCTGCAGATGCGAAAATTAAAGGCACACAGAAACAAGAAACAAGATATGGTTTAATGAATGTGTAGGTTAAGAAACATTTTGTGGTTTCAGTAGCCTTACTTTGATTTTTTAGCTGTTGGGTTGGAAATATTGGGTCCACAACACAGTAAAAATTGCTGAATTTTACGGGTCCCTATTTCTTTTATTGAATTACCTCATTCTTCCCCAGCATGTTTCTGAAGCAATCTGGTATTTCTATCTGTAGATTTCCAATCCCAGTATCCGTTTATCAGATTTTAAATTCTAATAAAATATAAGAGTCTCTCCAATTGGTTTGCCTTAGCTGTTTCATCATTGAACCCATCCCTCCCCCACCCCAGCAAACTGTACACTTATTCCCACTTAAAAACAGAAGGAAAATTATTAAAAAAAAAAAAAAAACCACCAAAAAACCTTTTCCCACTGGCTCTAATGACATCTTCAGTCATTAATGAGTTAATAACAATCTCAAAGTCATCTGGGCTAGATAAGAAGGAAGAAAGAAAAGTATTGTCCTATAATGACAGGCTCTGCGCTGCCCTCTTGAGATGTCATGGGTCAGTCATGTTAAGAATGTGTGCGTCCAATCATCTGCTGATTTTTATCAGTAAGCCCTCCAGCAGGAGCTGACAAGGGCTAGTTTGGGAGTCACAATGAATAAACAATGACTTTTTGGACTATTGGGGGCTGTGTAATAGAGTGAGGGGTTTATACATACTAAAGCATGATGACATTAGCAATCAATATACCAATTACTGGACTAAGTTATTGGATGGGGCATTCACGTGTCCTCAGCCTTCTGGCACTTTGAAGAGCCCTCTAGCAGGGAGACTCCCTGTGCTCCGAGGCAGGCAGGGGTCCAAGGCCCAGGTACTGATCTAAAAGGCAGGCCCCTCTTCTAAGGCTGAAGCAGTCCAGAGCTAGATGGTTAGAATTGCCTGGGGAATTTACTCAGAATACAAATTCCTGACTTTCAGAGCATGGGGGCAGGGCTAGGGCCTGGTGCATTTAACAAAGATTCCAGGTAATCTTGATCCAGCAGATTCAGAAATTGCTATATAGCTATATATAATTCTTGTTAGAAATGCAAATTCTCAGCCCCCCATTAATCTAGGGAAACAGAAACTGGCGAGGGGTGGGGCCCAGCATCTCAGTGATTCTGGGAACTCTACACTTTGAGAACCACAGGTGGAGAGCAAAGATCCTCACCAAGGGGTTGCAACACGGCTCTGTCATCTATCAGCTCTGAGGCCCCTGGTGGGGGCTTTATAACTCAAACTAGTTAAAGGGCTGCAGTTTGCAAGTGATTTACTTTAAAAAATTAAATTAGAGCAGGTCCAAGATTATCTTCATAGTCATGCTACTCTTGGTCACTGGCACACCACTGGGTTCCACTGAATGACCTTTATGGATAAGTGACTTTGATTATAGAATAGGAAGAATATACTTAGCTTTTGCTGATTGTTTAAAGTACAGACAGTCCCTGGGTTACCAATGAGATAGGTTCTGTAGGTTTATTCTTAATTTGGATTTGTTTGTAAGTTGGAGCAGATACATTTACCCACTACCTGTTTGTAAGTGCAAATTGTACATCAGTCAGATGTTTGTAACTCGGAGACTTCCTTAGAAAGGGTGATATTGTATGTAATCTTACCAGAAAAAAGGAATGTATGAGAAGAATTGATGTACGTGAAGCATTTATTTGGTGTGTAACTGGGCATAATCATTTGGGCATTTAAAGCCATTTGTGAAACCCAGGGGCCGCTGTGCAGATTAGGGAGGGCTATTGCTTTTGTCTATGTAAACCATGCAACACACCTTCATTAGGAGAGAAGAGTGTGCCTGGCCCAAGGCTGGCCTGTCGTCAGGAGAGGAATGGCAAAGGCCTTCTTGCACTGGGGTTAGGGCCTGGTCTAACCAAGAGTCTCCTGAAGTGGCAGCCCAGGGCTGCTAACCTGTTAGGGGGACTGGTCTGTCAAACGTCCCGGAGTTTAAAGTAATATTCCCCAGAGTATGTTTCAAAGAACAATTCCATGGTTCTCAGCAGTATTACCAAAGAATGTGTCTGAGGTTAAGACAGAAACAGTAGATTAAATTGAGTTAAATGGGATGGTTTCCAGCAGGGCTCTCCTCTAGCTCATTGCTGTGCACGGGGAATCTCCAAGGGAGGCAATGCCGAGGGATTTGATCACCAAAACCCTTTTATGAGGCTACGCTTCATCTTGAAGAATTGGTGTTCTCAGGAATGAGCTTTCAAGAGACTTAAATTCGTATATCTTTTAAGAAGGTAAATGCCTGTAAGTAGGAGCTAGTGTTTCTATGTGTTGTATAGTAGGGAACCACTTCCATTACCACAGTTTATTAAAGCCTCTTTTTCTGGCATCAGGATTCATTACGTGGTGGCTTGATGGCAACAAGAAGGTTCATGTAACCATCACCAAAGAGTTAAAGTGTTGCCCAGATGTTGATGGTTTGGTTAAATCGTTCCTTAAATTGTGGGTATATCTGCCAGGACAGGTACTCTATTAGAAAGGTGGAGTGTGTGTGGGGGGGTGGCAGGGAAGGAAGGAAGAAAGGAATAGAAGGAGGAAGGATAGGAAAGAGGGGAGAAAGAAAGAGGGAGGAAGGGGAAGAAAGAGGAAAGAAAGGAGAGAAAAAGAAAGAGAGAGAGAGAAAGGTTTTACGAGTGAGATTACATTGTGTTTGTATATATGCAGATGATTCTGTCACAACTCCTTACTAATGCACCCAGAAACTACATGCAAAAGCAGATGTGTGTCAGACTGTATCTGCTGTTGGGAAGGACTTCTGTGCCTTGCATCGACCGTGTCGCCAGGGTCACGTCACCTCACTGCATTCCTGATGGCCCCACCTGTGGCGGCCATGTTTGTTCCCCCCACTGGCTATTTCTGAAGGTGGTAAGAGGTTGAGGACTGGTACTACAGAGGTCAGGCTAGAAGGATAATGTTAAGCACATTGCTGGTTGTAAAATTTCTTCTCTTGAAATTATGTCTAGGACGGTGTGTTAATGCCAAATGTTAATTCTTGCTGGGGACATGATGTCCTATAAATGTTACGAAAGAATATCATTTTTCCTGTAGTACTGCAGGTACTTTTAAGGCCATGTTAAGAAAGGGGTTTGTTTCCCAAGTAACATCTGTAGGTCACCTGCCTGCCTATAAATTGCTTCTCTGCTCATTCCCTCCCAGTTGTTACACAATGCTTAGAAGAAATTCTCACGTGGAAGAAAGAACAGAACTGATGTTTGAAAGATGTGTAAAGGTTAAAGACAAACAAACTAAAAACCTCAAAATAAAACCATCTCACCCCTTGTGCTAATAGGGGCATTTGTCATCTTTTCCACATAGTCTTACAAGTCTGTACAGGACTCAGAACTGAATAGGATGTGTCTCCAAACTAACAAAAATAGAGCAAATTCAACTTTGGGAGGTCTTAAAGCCCCCTACTTCATCTCCTTTGTAAATACGCATATCCCTTTTGACACCACATGTGCTTCCCAGCTTTCCAGATGCAATGTGTCTGTATGACGGGACTCACTCCACACCCTGGTAGAACAGAGCAGAAGTTCACCGTTGTTAACCGAGGTCTACCCACCACTCGTCTGGTTTGTAACGGAGCTGCGTATTTCTCCCCTTTATATTCTTTGAAATGTTTTGAATTAAAATAGCTTACTCAAGGTCAGTGAAGGCATATGGTCCTGCTCAAAACTTTAAACAAAACATTAGTTTTTACAACCTTTTGTAATTTGGTATTGTATACAACATGGTTATATGCAGAGTTTCTGTAATCTTTTCAGTGGGTGACAGAAATATGAGAAGCAAATTTATAAGCCATTTAGTGAAGCATTTAATCAATTTCATGCATAGGAAATAACTCCGATTGCTTTGCTTTATCAATCTTTCTCTCCGGCAGAACTCTGGTCAACACCCAAACACTGCCTGGGTGGGGGAGGGAGCTGGAGGAGGGGCGGAGAGTGTGCAGAAGCACCTGTCCTGGGTCAAGGACTTCTAAAGTCCCTCACGAGCTCGCCAGCATCTAGGAACCTTCTGGAGGCTGTTAATATGTTTCAGAGGGAAAGCATGGGTCTAAGGTTTAGAGGACGTTTTCAAGGCCTTTTGCTGTGAAGTTATTTGTTAAACATGCTTTTCCCAGAGTGATGCATGTTCAGCAATGCAGACTGTGTCCAACTTTAGGCTCAAAGATATATATATATATATATATATATATAAACATTTCAGTAGTTATTACTTTTAAATACAGGAAAAATAAACTGACTCACATTAAAACTTAACTTCTGTATTAAGGCAATGACATAATGTGACCAAAACAATTGAAATCCACCAGTTGCAATTATTAGAAACTAAAGCTATTTTAGCATTTTTAGAATATTTGAACTGTCTTTGAGGGTTCATGTTCTGATTCTCTTTTGAACTGTTTGAAAGATTAATCCAGCTCTTGGCACAATAGTGGGTTAATATTTTCTTTTCCATCTTGTGTTAGGTCATCTTTGATGACCCTTCACCCCAAACACGGTCAAGTCCTGAAGTTGAAAAAGTCCTGAGGGCGCAAAAAACCATCTTGCTAATAATCACTATCTGCTAAATGGTATTAAAATAGCCTTCACTCCATCTTGGCCTCTAACATTGGAACTGACTAAAGGTATTGTACACATAGTTTCTAATTTAGAAAATAATTTGCTTTCACTGATTTTCAAACCTGGAAAAATATTTCAGTGAATAAATCTAGATCATCTCAGCCTCCTGGGATTTCACACTTTTATTTATTTATTTATTTATTTGTTTTTCAGACAAAGTCTGTCTGTGTCACCCTGAGAAGAGTGTCATGGCATCATCATAGCTCACAGCCATCTCACTCTCTCGGCTTCAAGCTATCCTCTTGCCTCAGCTTCCCAAGTAGCTGAAACTACAGATGCCCAACTTGCCTTGCAAAGTTTTTCTATTTTTAGTAGAGATGGGGTCTCACTCTTGCTCAGCCTGGTCTCCAACTCGTGAGCTCAAGCAATCCTCCCACCTTGGCCTACCAGAGTGCTAGGATTACAGGCGTGAGCCACCACACCCAGCCACATACTTCCTTTTAAATATGACATGTGTAATGAATTTCCTGCATTGGCAATTCAGTGGAATGCCACTTGATATTTATTTTGCCACATTATGTAAGTTGTAGAGACCCTTTGATTATATTGAACAGAATGGCCTTGGTAAGCATGCAGAAAATTGGCAGCTGTCATGGAGATTTACCACAGAAATAGATTGGTCTTTATCTATCTACCTATCATCTATCTATCAATGTATTTCTCTATCTATCATCTATTTATTTTCATTCAACCATTCATTCTTGGATAAACCTGGCACCTTAATGATTTTTTGTTAAAAGAATCAATTGTTTTGAAGGAAGGATTTATTGTACAATCTGATATTTGATAAGGAAAAGAGCAACTCCTTAGGACTAAAGAAGTTAACATTTTCAAACAAATTTTGAAGCAGAAAGCAGTTACCACAGACCTGCTCTCATTGTTAATACTGAAGTATTGGAGGGCAGGACTGCATTTCTCCCGCCACTCCTTCCAATCCCATTGCGTCCTCCACCTGCCTGGATATGACCTATGTTATCAGCAGAGTGTGTCTTGCCAGTTTCATCCCTTTTCTATCCAAACAAGTCTCTGAAACACATGTCATATTGTACATATCACGTCCAGCTGTATTTTCACTCATCAATGTCTTGGCGTTCTCACTTTGTTGGTAGAAACAGGTAAATATTCTTTGTCCTTCAAGAATTTCCCATGGCATGGGTAGATAGTGCTCACTGAATTATTCCCATAAAATGTGCAGGTAGCTTCCTTGCACCTATTTACCATTTTAAACAGCAGTTTAGTAAATATCCTTCCTCTATATAGACTTCCTAGATACGCCAATATTTCTCATATGCTGATAATACTCATATATTATGAATATCTCTACAGTATGGATACTTACAATGAAACTGCTGGGTCTTAAGTATGCATCTTTTATGTTTCACTAGTTATTACCCAATTATCTAGCCATTTTAATTTTAAATGTAAGTCCTACCATAACATTGATAAAGCTTTTCTCAACTCTAGTCAAACCTATTATATAATTCATTCCGGCCACCTCTCATGCTCTGTTTATAAGGTGTCCCTTTTTCTTCAAGAAGATGGAAAACATCCCCCACACCTTCCCAGAGGGTTTTCCCGCTGCCGGGCTGGGCAGCTGGGTCACTGGACTGCGGCCAGATGTTCAGGAGCTGTACCGCTCAGGGCCACAGCGGGCCAGATATCTGGAAACGGGGGAGCATCTGGTCGAAAACAAAACCTATTCATCCTTTTAAAATGCACGGACAAAGTCAGTGACACAGTTCCATTTCAATCATAGCACTGGTACCCAAATTCAAGCAATTTTTTCAGCCAGTTTTAAACCTGAGGGCTACATATTTTTCTATTATTTTCAAAGCCAGCTTTGGGAGCAGAGATAGAAAGTCCCTAGTACTTAGGGTGTAGGAAGGGGATTCTTCTGGGAACAACTCGCCAAGAACAACTTTCCCTGTCCCCTTCCCCAGTGACTTTCTATTCCTCTCTGCAGCGTCTTACACCCGTGTTCTTCCTCACCATTCTAATGGCTGCCTCTTCATTCAGACCCACCTTTGAACCTTTCTGGAAGGTCTGTGCTAATTGCCCTCTGCCAAGTGCAAAAATCTGGTTTTGACTGATGATTGCTTCAAGTATCTTCTTATTGCCCATACTTTTTATTCTGCCAGTCAGAGTCCACAAATAAATCAAATTTGTTTCCAAACTTGTCTTTTAAAATTTATTTTCAACTAGGTGCAGGGCTCACTCCTGTAATCCTAGCACTTTGGGAGGACATGGGGAAGGGGGTGGGGTGGGGGGGGGGAAGGGAGGAATGCCTGAGGTCAGAGTTTGAGACCAGCCTGGGCTCCATCTCTACTAAAAATGGAAAAATTAGCCAGGCATTGTGGCACACACCTGTAGTCCCAGCTACTGTGGCAGTTGATGCTTGAGCCTAGGAGTTTGAGGTTGCAGTGAGGTACGATGACACCACTGCACTGGGTGGACAGCATAAGACCTTGTCTCAAAACAAACAAAGAAACCCCTTATTTTCTCATTGTCCTTTAGATGTCTTTTACTTAGCAAAACAAAACACTCCATGTTTCCTTCAACTTTTGTGCCTGTCTGCTCTTCCATGGCCTGGAATGTGTTTCCCTCAACTCCACTCTAGAGAAATCCTTGCCTTCGAATCAGGCTCCTCCACAAGGCTTCTCCTGTCTCTCACACGTTCCACCAAATGAGTGTGACAATTGTTAGGGGGAACAACAGGAATTAAAACAGGAGAGGAGGAATGGAAGTCAGAGGTTGGACTAGTTCTAAGTGGAGTATAATCTAAATAAAAGTTAAGCGGATTCTAAGCGATGGATGTGTTTTTGATTCCACGTTCTAAAACTGAATGTGAGACTGTAATCAAATGGTAACTGTATTAAAATGTTGTGTTAGCATCAAGTCTCTGTTCAGCTCTGCTCCAGTGCAGGCCTCTAATCAGGAAATGGCCTTACTGTGTAACCCATGGATTGCTTGTAACCCAGGACCTTGAGTGCAATGAACTCAACCCCATATATATTAATAACATATTTAGACGATGTTAGTTATACAAATTCAAAGTTGCAAATGATACTTTTGAGTCTGTTAGTAGAACATGTACTTTCAGCTGATTTTTAAGATAAGAAGGATCAGTTTTATGTAGTTTTCTTTCCACTTTTCTGCCTGTTTGCTCTAGTGACTAATGACGTACACTTAGTAACATAAGGCTGGTCATGGACCAGTTTTCTTTTTCTTTAAGAATAACTGTCACTTTTTGGGATTGAATCTCTAGAATCTCTAAAATTAACTTTCAGAATTTATTTCTAATAATGAAAAATCAGAAGCTAACTTTATGTCCAAGAGTAGTAGATTAGTTACAAACATATACCATATCAGTATCGAAATATTATGTGGGCATTAACATCTATAACCATACAAATGTATTGAAAAAGATTTCGATGTAATCTCATGGAAAGTTAAAAGGCAAGCCCATGTGTACAGTTAACTTTATATGCATGTGGACCAAGCACTTGTCAGGGTGGTAGATTTCTTTTTATGTCGTGATAATGGGTGGACATTGAAATCTAAGCATTTGATTTATTATTGCTCCTACTTGACTGGTAAGAGTTGGAGGAAGAAGAGATTTCCTTCTTTCCTAACCCCAGAAAGGCAGCTGGGGAGGTACCCCTGGACCTGGAAGAGCCCACATTGTTCTTGCAGATGGTGACTTGGAGGAGGGCACATTGAGAAAACACCCTGATTCCAGTTGAGGACAATGATTTAAAACAAAAGCCTATGAAAGGAACTTCCAAAAACACGTATTTTAAAGCCAGATTCTTTTAGTTAATAATATATTGTAGCAACACCAGACAATGCCCCCCAACTCTTCAGAACATGTCAAAAGCATTTTGGGGGTGAATTTTGGAAACACTTGAGATACTTGATGGTCTATGAATTAGAAGTTGAGCTTCTGCAACATTTAGAAGAAAATTTTAATTGGATATTGTAATCCTTTATCAGAGGATGATGGACATACAGAACCTTAAACTAAGAAGGAAGTTGGAAATAGAGAGCTTGCTTACATCCCTCATGGGTTCAATAAAAACAGTTCCTGTCATGTTGACTTAAGTTTTTCTGGTAAGGTGAATGTATAATAGGGAAGCAAAGCTACAAACTGGTCCTTTTCAAATTGTGAAGCGTAGAGGAAATTGGATGAGGGTCTGGTTAAAATTTAGATTCTGATTCAGTAAGCCTGGGCTTGGGTCTGAGTTTCTGCATT
>CAUYPK010083238.1:0-22308 GCA_963574355.1 Loris lydekkerianus | reverse complement strand
TATTGCAGCCCAATTCATAATTGCTAAGTCATGGAAGAAGCCCAAGTGCCCATCGACCCACAAATGGACTAGCAAATTGTGGTACATGTATACCATGGAATACTATGCAGCCTTAAAGAAAGATGGAGACTTTACCTCTTTCAGGTTTACATGGATGGAGCTGGAACATATTCTTCTTAGCAAAGTGTCTCAGGAATGGAAGAAAAAGTATCCAATGTACTCAGCCCTACTATGAAGCTAAATTATAGCTTTCACATAAAGGCTATAACCCAACTATAGCACAAGACTATGGAGAAAGGGCCAAGGAACGGGAAGGGAGGGGGGAGGTTTGGGTGGAGGGAGGGTAATGGGTGGGGCCACATCTATGGTGCATCTTAGAATGGGTACAAGTGATTGCACTAATGTACACAGCTATGATTTAACAATAAAAAATAAATAAAAAGAGTGAATATGCAGACTGCTACTATAAGCTTCCTAATTCTTCATCAGTGGACAGAAGTACACTGGCTTTTTCAACTAATTTTCCATTTTATTTTTTCTTAAATTATTTTTCTCACTATTTTCAGTCTGCCATTCCTGTTTCTCTGACTTTGATGTACAAGTCATTGTTGCTGGGGTGTGTGAGCTCATTGACTAACATTCTAACTTTTTAAAAGATCTAAGAGGTGGTTAACTTTAGTATGAAAATTAAATTAAAATAGTATAACAGGGCACATATTTATAGCAAAGCGATAGTAACTAAACAAGTTGCACAGAACTATTACAGCACTTAACAGTTAAAATATTAAGCAATTAACTTTAGCTGCAGTTGTGAACTCAATACCCTCCAGCGACCATCTTTAACCATAGAGAGACATGGAGGAAACCTACCTAACAGTGTCCTCGTGTTTATTTTCTCACAGACCAGCATGTTCATAATCTTGTTAAAGAGTTAGGATTCATGATTCAGTAATTTGAAGACTTGTGCCGTTATTTTACTGCAAAGGAGAAAGGAAAGATTTAATCATTGAATCCAAACTATTCCCACATACTCATATAGCAAATACTGTATGTGTCCCCAGAAATTGACTATATGAAAGCCCAATAAAGCCGTCCTTGAGCTGTGCAAGATACGGAGACTCTCTATTCTCTGAACCACCATAGCCCTTAGTCCGTACTTCTCATACGATGGTCTCATTGCCTTGTGTACTACTGTTGTTTAGAGGTAGTCTTATCTCCAGAATGGACTTCAGAAACAGGCTTGAGTTCCATTGAGTTCCAATGTGCAGGATATCCCTTAATAGTGCTATGCCCTTGGAGCTACATCTTAGCTCCTCTGAGGATGCATTTTCTCATCTATACAAGAAGGTGACGACACCCATCACACCACATTGTCCTTGGGGATGAATGTCATACAGAGCTGAGGGGCTAGGCCAGTGTCTGATACACTCCAGGATCTCCAGCATGAGCTGCCGCCCTCCTGCCCCTCGTGGACAGCAGCATCCTGGTCTGATTCCTCTTTCCATCTTTTCACGCCTCCTAGCACCACATCTTGCACAGAATGGCCACAAATAAATCCCTTACTCTTTGAAAATGTTTAGTATTTATACATATATATGCCTACTTAATAAAAATTCTATTTTAACATAGAAGAAGATAATTATAGCTCATAAAATTAATTACAGGCATCACAGAATGTGTTTTCTTATCTTCTAGGAAATGACAAAGTATAGAAAAATTTATGCTATCTTCGACTTCCAGAAATTAATTCTTTTCCTTTCATTCTGAGGCTTCTGTCACAGATATTGTAAGGTGTATGAATTAATTTTTTGCTTCAAACTAAAAGGGGCATTATTTATTTGAAAACATTCACATGTAGACTTCAGAACACACATAAACATTTTCACTATGACCTTTCCCAGATTATATTTCATGTAATTGTTTAATAAATATTTTTGAAGGCTAACTATGTGCTGGATGTTATTCTAAATGCTGGGAATGTACAACAAGAAGCATGCATGCAAATCCCATGCTTTCACAGGCTTTATCTTCTAGTTGAAGAAGGAACTACAAAAATGCTAACTAAAATAATTTCAATTAGTGATTAATTCTGTGTAGAACAGGAAAGGGAGCCGGGCACAGTAGCTCACCCTGTAATCCTGGAACTCTGGGAGGCCGATGTAGATGGATTGTTTGAGTTCAGGAGTTGGAGACTAGCCTGAGGAAGAGAAAAACCTCATGTCTAAAAAAAGTAGTCAGGCATTGTAGTGGGTGTCTATAGTCCCAGCTACCTGGGAGGCTGAGACAAGTGGATCACTGGAGCCCAAGAGTTTGAGGTTGCTGTGAGCTGTGATGCCACAACACTCTACTGAGGGCAAGCAAAAAAATAAGATTCTGTCTCAGAAAAGAAAAGAAAAGAAAAGAGGAAAAAGGGATATGGAATGATTCAGAGGGGAGATTATACTGCACAGCATGATCAAGGAAGACCTCCTGTCCGAGGTGACATCTGAGTGAAGACATGATTAATGGGAAGGAGGAAGCCTTCCATAGAAAAGTCTGAGGAAGAAAGTTTTTGGCAGAGGAAATAGCAAGTGTGCAATCCCTAAGGTAGCTACATCTTCATTAGGCACTGAGTATACCGTATAGCTTCTTAGGAAAGTAGGGTAGCAACTCCGCTTAAATTGGTATCTGTTGTCAACCAGTGTGATGAAAATGTGTCAAACTGTGTATAAAACCAGTGTATTGTGCCCCATGATTGCATTAATGTATGCAGCTCTGATCTAATACTAATAAAAGAAAAAGAAAAGGAAAAAAAAAATTGGCATCTGTAATCAAACTCTGATATGCTGATGGCCTCTGTCCAAAAGAAGGTCCTAGAAAAGTTAAACTTGGAAAAATCTCAGATATTATCCTTCAGATACAATTTTCCAAAATCATATTTCATGTGATTTTAGATGTTCATGGTATGGTTTTCTGAGTAAATGAAGATTTGAAGATTATAGTTTTAGCTCTCGAAAAAATTACAATTTCTCTTGGCCATTATCTCTACCTGTTTGATTGCTAAATAACAAATTACCCCTAAATTTAATGGCTTAAACAACTATTTTATTTCGTTCATGATCTTGTGGGTCAGAAATTCCAAAAGGGTTTGGTTGGTCAGTTCTCCCTTGGTGTCTCCCATGTGGTGGCGATCAGATGAGGGGCTGCAGTCAGCAAGGCTCACCTGGGCTGGACACTAAGATGGTTCACACTCACGCCTGGCACTTGATGCTGCTGTCATCAGGGAACACTGTCTGCTGGGAGCACTGTCAACCAGAGCCTTGTGAACATGGCCTAAGCTTCCTCAAACCAAGGTAACTTAAGTAGAGATGGACAGACATACTGGCTCATAGTTCCAAACACAAGTATTCTGGGGGGAAGGTAAAAAGCTGTCTTGGAATTCACACAATTCCACTTCTGCACCATTTTATCGGTAGTGAGTCTAAGGCCAGCAGAGATTCAAGAGGGGATAAACTGACAACTTCTTTATGAAAAGTTGTAAAAGATTGGTTGGCATATTTTACAACTGCAGCACCTCCCTCTGTGTGTGCTAACAGTACACAGATTATTTGAAAGACAATATGGAATTTTAGATCTTTACTATGAGCTCTATTAACAGAGTATCATTTAAATCAAAACAGAGCTCAAAACATATCAAATACCATGTAGTGGCTGTGCCAGTTTGCATTTTCAAAAACTTGTCATGACAATATTTCTGGTCTCACATGCTCTTTCAGAATCATGTCACATCCCTATGAAGAGGTAAACTCTCTTTCTCCTGAAGTTGAAATCAAATAGAACTTTGTAACATCCCTGACAAACAGAATACAGCCCAAATGGCAAGGGGTGACTTCAAGGCTGGTTTATAAAAGGTGACATGCCTTCTACCTGAGCTTCTGTCTTGGGAACGTTCACATTTAGAACACAGTTGCCATGTGGTAGCCCAAACCACAGGTGGAGGCATTTCAAAGTGTTCCGGCTGATGGTCAGAATCCCCTGCAAGCCTTCAGATGACTCCCACCCCCAGCCTTTGAGCCACTCCCACACGAAGCCGAGTGTAACGGAGACAAGCTATCTCCTTTCGAAACTGTCTCCAGTTGAGACTCATGAAAAATTAACGTTCTTTGTGATTTTAAGTCACTACATCTGGGGATGGTTTGTTACTCAGCAGTAGATAACCAGCTGAGTGACTGCTGTCTAATCCTCCACCAGGGGTCCTCATACTACGGCCCGCGGGCCACATGAGGTGGTGTGATTATATTTGTTCCTGTTTTGTTTTTTTACTTCAAAATAAGATATGTGCAGTGTGCATAGGAATTTGTTCATAGTTTTTTTTTAAGCTATAGTCCAGCCCTCCAATGGTCTGAGGGACAGTGAACTGGCCCCCTGTTTAAAAAGTTTGAGGATCCCTACTTCTAGGCAGTATTGCATTTGAAACAAAAAAAAGCAATACCCAATTTGCACATTGATCTTTGTGCTTAGGAGTAAGGCAGAGAATGCATTTTAATTATTTCTTAGAGCCGATGAAAGTAAAGAAAAATTGCAATGACATCAATTCATATATCCCTCGGACCATCTCAATTATTAAATAAATCTACTGTGGTGAGTTTAGTAGTTTTGAAATTTTGTGACACCACTAACAGCATCTCAGAGCAGATCAATCAGAAACATGATGCTGTCTACCAGGTTAACCTGAGAGAAGTTTCTTTTCATTGAGGAAGTGTGTATACAAAATGCAGTAACAAATAATTAATCCATTCATTCATTCAATAAACGTTTCTCGAGTTTTTATGTCCCCAGCACTGTTCTAGGTGCTAGGAATACAGACAGCAGTGAACAAATCAGATTTGAGTCTCTTCGTGGAGCTCATATTCTGGGAAATGGGTGAAAACAATGAACAAAAGCATAAGTGAAATATATAAAGTAGCAGTTGGTGGCACATGGACAAAAACAGCAGAAACGAAGATAGCGAGCAGGCAGGAGGGAGAGCAGCAGCAGCAGTCACATGCACAACAGGCAGGGCAAGTCTCGCTGAGATGTTGAGATTTCAACCAAAGTCACAAGGAAATGAAAGATCGCGCACAGAAGCTACCTGGGAGAAGAATGATCCAGGGCAGAGGAAACCGAAAATACAGAGTTTCCAAAACAACAAGGAGGTGGTATGTGGCAGTAAGCAAGAAGGCCAGGCTGCTGGCATGTAAGCAAAAGAGAAATAGTGGAAATAAAGGAAGGGAGGAAGGAACCAAATGATATAGAGCCTTTTAAACAATTGTAAGAATTTAGAATTGTTCCCTGCATGAGAAGTTAATCTATTTGGAGAGGTTTGAGCAAAAGGGTGACATGTTATAACTTAAATTTTCTAAAGATTCTTTTGGCTGCTAGAGTGGGAAAATATAGTACTCTGTGTATTACAGAATATATAATATTAATTAGTTTTACAGTATTGACTAAGATACAGTGTCTTGTATACTAAGGAAGGTTAAAAGTAGAATATCCACAGCCATTAAAAAAGATGGAGACTTTACATCTTTTACATTTACCTGGATGGAGTTTAAATACATTCTTCTTAGTAAAGTGTTGCAAGAATGGAAAAATAAATACCCAATGTACTCCATACTAATAGGAAATCAGTATATAAACAATTACATGCTCATAAGAGCAATAAAACACAAATATAGTCTAGTACGGGGGTAGAAGGAGGTGGGAGATGGAGGGGGGAGGATGATTGGCAGGAGGAGGGAGGGCAGGAGGCGGGCTCCCACCTAACGTGCACACTGTGAGGAAGTATAACACACCTTCTGGGGGAGGGGCTGGAACTTTACCCTGGAAGAGAGAACAATGTAACCTAAAAATTTGTACCCTCATATTAATTTGAAATAAAAAAAATAAATTTTAAAATAAATAAAAGCAGAATATCCAGACAAATAGAAATATTGGCTTGGACAAAGGTAGTAAGTAAATGGTGGAGTTGTGAGAAATGATTGAACAAGAATATATTTTAATGGTAGAAATCCAGTAGGATTTACTGATGGATTAGATAAGATTTGGAGCATTAGAGAAAGAAAGGAGTCAAGGAGAACTCAAGATATCATAAGCTGAGTTACTAGAAAAATAAAAGCATCATTTATTTAGATGGTGAATACTGTGTGAGAAGATGCTTCACTGGGGAGATGAGGAAGAACGGAGACATGTTTAAGATGTCTGCTAGACAGCCAGGGAAATAATAGTTATCCACTGTCTGTTCAGGGGAAATATTGTCAATCAACAATTTTGGAGTTTTTTAATATTTAGGTGGTTCATCAGGCTGGAAGATTTCATCAGGAATCATAAGCTTTTTTTTTCTTATAATGCATTTTATTTTTTTTTTTATTTCAGAATATTATAGGGGTACACATGTTTCGGCTACAAAATTTGCTTTTGTACATTTGAAGTCAAAATTATACCCATGTCCTTCACTTAGAATGTGTGCACTTTACCAGTTGGGTGTGAGTTAACCCAATCCTGCCTACCTCCACCCACCTACTGGATTCTCACTGAGTTTTACTGCAACACACGCACGTAAGTGTTGATTGACTAGTTCCAATTTAGTTTTGAGTACATGTGGGGTTTGTTTTTCCATTCTTAGAATACATCACTTGCAAGAACGGTCTCCAGTTTCATCTAGGTTGTTACAAAAGACACTGGAGTACCATTTTTGTGTGGCTGAGTAGTGAGTGCTCCGTGGTGTACATAGACCACATTTTATTAATTCACTCATGTATCGATGGGCACTTGGTGTTTGCACATTTTTGTGATTGCAAAGTTTGCTGCTATCAACATTTCAGTGCAAGTGTCTTTTTGGTAAAATGTCTTTTTTTCTTTTGGGTAAATTGCCTTGTGGGATTGCTTGATCAAATGGTAGGTCTACTTGTGGTTCATTGAGGTGTCTCTATACTACCTAGCGTAGAGTCTGTACTGGTTTGCAGTCCTCACAATAGTGTATGTGTGTTCCCTTCTCTCACTTCCATGCCAGCATTTGTTGTTTTGGGGCATTTTGATGAGAGCCATTCTCTCTGGAGTTAGTTAATATTTCTTGTGGGCTTTTTTTTTCTCTGAGACTGAGTCTCACTCTGTTGTTCAGGCTATAGTGCTGTGGTGTCAGCTTAGCTCACAGCAACCTCAAACTCCTGGGTTCAAGTGATCCTGCTGCCTCAGCCTCCTGGGTAGCTGAGCCACCCACCACTAGGCCTGGCTAATTTTTCTATTTTCAGTAGAGACAGGTCTTGCTCTTGTACAGGCTGGTCTGGAATTCTTGAGCTCCAGCGATCCCTTATGGTTTTCATTTGCATTTCCTTGATGATTAGAGATGTTGAGCATTTTTCCTTTTGTTTCCTTTCCTTTTCTTTTCTTTCTTTCTTTTTTAATTTTTTTTGAGACAGAGTCTCCCTTTGTCGCCCTTGGTAGAGTGCTGTGGCGTCACAGCTCACGGCAACCTCAAACTCCTGGGCTCAAGTGATTCTCTTGCCTCAGCCTCCCAAGTAGCTGGGACTATAGGCGCCCGCCACAACACCTGGCTGTGTTTTTCTTTAGAGATGAGGTCTCACTCTGGCTCAGACTGGTCTCGAGCTCCTGAACTCAAGCCATTCACCTGCCTTGGCCTCACAGAGTGCTGGGATTAGGGGCTCAGGCCTTGTGTTCAGCATTTTTTCATCTGTTTCTTGGCCGTAAACCAGCTTTAATTGAAAAGTTTCTGTTTGTTTCTCTTGCCCACTTTTTAACAGGATTGTTTGATTTTTTTTCTTGCTGATTTGAGCTGTATGCTTTGTCTTTGACACAGACAGACATAAAAAGCAGCCTGTTCTAATCTTGACTCACCACTTACAGATTAGATATACCTGAAAAAAATAATTCCTTATTCCCATGAAGGATTAAGAGATAACAAAACCAATTTACGGATATTGATTTATTTCTTGAATTGATAATGATAACACAGCATCGTGGTATTTACAAGCTGACTTGTGTACTTAGCATTCGCTTTGCCTGAATATATTCACAACATAGTGTTGTGGAAACATTAAACTATTGTTACTTCAGTTATTTAAAGAAAATCTTGCTCTAGTATACTTTGTTTCTCTGCCTAACTCTCTAATAAAGTGTTTTCTTGGTAAGTGCTGTCATCTACCACAAATGGCATGCCCTGACAGAAAGAAAGCAGAAAGGGCAGGTTATTGAAGTCAGCCAACAGGTTTGCTTCTTTGGATATACTTGAATATAGCACATTACAAACAAAAATGCCATCGATACAGCCTGATGCTTAGATCACTTTCAACTTGCACACACAAGTGCAAGTGTTATTGTCAAGAGTCACATTTATTTTCTAAATTCACAGTTCAAATTAAATCAGATTACATAATGTAAATTATCTCAGTGCTCGACCTACTAAAAATTACAAGGTTAAAAGTCTCAGTATAGTAGAGCTGTAGTTCAGGAGTTTCGCATCAGGCAGTGTTTACCCAGGACTGTCAGAGAAGTTGAAGTGATAGAAATGTTCTAAGAGCTCAGCCTTCTGAATGCTTTTCATGCAATGAATAAGGTATAAATTGAAGGATGGTATTTTCAAGCGCTGCACAGCTAACATAATTTTTAAAAGAATGCTTGTTCCTAATATATGTTCTCCTATTTTTTTCATTGTGTTTAGAAAGTTTTTCAGCATGTGTGTTGCTAGATCTGGGGACTTACAGGGCAGGGAGAAGGGTTCATGGCCGAGTCAAGGTCACCATGAACATTTAACACCCTGAGAGAAAGACTGAGAGTCATCTATTCATCCTTCTTTCTCCATTTAGCCCTGGGAGAGCTCATGAGGGCAATGAATTAAATTTATTCTGACGGCCTAGGGTTTTGCTACTGTGAGTGACAGATTGGTGGTGGAAGCAACTCTGATTGAGTACGCCAGTCTGAGGCCACACTCCACCATCAACGCAAGGAAAATTAATGCAAGTGAAATACACATAAATTTCAAGCCAGCCAGTTCACAGTGGTGTGACTGTGTTTAAAGTTAAAGTTTTCATTCTTATGGACTTATCTGAAAGTTTCAGACATGTAAACTTGCAAATATATTTGACATTTTGCTATTCTAAGTTTATAAGGAATTCTTTGGTACAAGCTAACATGCACTCCATTTCTTTCTGTCTCACAAAGAGCACAAAGTTATGGTACAATTCTATTTAATAATGGCATGACTTTGTATGAAAGATGCCACAGCATTATAATAAAAGCCACCAGATGTCACTGTTACAGATTATATTCAAGCATATGCTAATCTGAAAATGTGTGACCTTTTAATTACTCATGTAAAGTTCTGGGTTATAATTCTGCCATCAAGAAAATGTTGCAATTAGACTGTCATAACTTGTACAGATTTGTTCCCCATGTGTCTTAACATCTCTATGATTCTTTTGGTTCTTTATACCCTGGGTCTAAATTTAATTAGGGAATAGAAAAGATTTTCCCACCAAGAAGGTCTACTATATGTGAGTTGTTATCAAAAGTTTTCCTTTGAAAGACTTTATATAAAAATAGGACAACTACTTACTTTCTCCAAAAGGTTTACAGGTGGGTTGATGTGAAGGTGGAACAGTAATTCCCTGGTCTTGTCATTCTTTGGTCTCAATAGGATCAAATACTTGATAGAGACATAGGTGTTATTATCTTTCTGCTTTTTAACTTCTATTTCAAAAACTACTCTTTCTCATAACATATGGTGGGGGAGATGACTGGTAGGCATATAATTAAGCATATGTCCTATATCTCACAACACTCACTGTTACACAGGAGATCAAGACGGTTAATACAATATGAGCAAAAAGTCTATTTATTCTACATATCTTACATACAGACTAAGTGTTCCTTTAAACAGCAGCCGCATGTTGACATTTTTATTTGGTTAAATTGAAACAAAGTATTTAATAATGAAAACTTCTGTCTAGGAAGCAGATTAATGAGACAGATTTTGGGATATACTGGGGTTTGGTACACCTGACGATTCACACCCTAAAAGGGAGAATTTATGCCATTGACCAATAGAGGTTTATATAATGATGTGGCTGGGATACACGCTGAACCCAGGCTGACAATTAAATAAAGATCTCACAAGACAGCTAATGCAGTGCTACATTAAGGAGCTGCTTTTCTTTCTTTCTTTTTTTTTTTTTAAGAAAGGATCATGCAGGTAGATGGAAAGGGATTTCACAACTTCATAGGTATTAGTTAAATCCTAGTGAGTTTATGTTGGTATGTTGCCACGGATCACCAAAATCTATATGTAAAAAGAAGAAAAAATACAGGGAAGTTCTGAGAGATGGAAATGTCCATATCTGACATAGGAACAAGTAGTAACAGCCACGAAACCTGCCTAGTGTATTTACGCCATTGTGGAATGTTGTTCAACATATGGAGAGTTTGGCCTTTTTTGCTGTCAGCCCAGGGCAAGGGATGAATTATCCAGGTAAAATCAAGTTCCTTCTTCAATAGGTGCAAAATATTTTCCTGATGAGATGTCTAATAAATAGTCTAGGCAAAAAGCTGTTGTATGAAGAATTGAAAAACTGGCCTGACATCGTTTAATTTTTTATAAATGTTAACTGTAGTTAAAAAAAAAAGAAAGAAAGAAAAGAAAAGAAAGAAAAGAAAAAACAGGGGCTGGCTGACATATGAATGATTATCTGAGAACTGTTAGTGGGAGGGATATCAGTAAAAATCTCCCATTCAAACCTTTCCTATTTGAAAACATAAAGGCGGGAAAGATTTTCCCACTCAGAGATTTCCATTTTTGCCTTCTCTGTAAAGCCTTCAAGTTCCAAAGCCTTCCAATTTTCCCAAACAATTGATAAAATAAATTTAGTAAGAACTGGCCTAGATTTGAATTACGGCCTATGTGGAAAAGCCTGGTGTCTTTGTCTGTCTCCTTGGGCTTCCCCATCTTTCCGCTGTGGGGAGAGTGGGGAGAGGAAGCAGTGGGGAGAGAAGCTCTGTTCAATCTGATAACGTTTGAAAGTCTCTCTGATCTCCACTCGCATTGCTCATCGCCCTTTTTGTTGTTGCTGTTGTTTTGTACAGTTGTTAGCCTCAGTGACACCGCTTGGGGTAAATGAGAGAAATTTGTCAGAACGGAACACCTTACATGCTTAGAAGTTAAGCTAAAATGCTTCCCAGATTAACATCTCCTTTGTTCTTACGATAAGGTGGCATGCAAAGAGGAGGGAGACTCACGTAACTGCATCGCTTTGTAGCCAATTTCTTTCCGTTTTTGTCTGTCCATGAAATAGTGAAGATGGGGCTCCAAATTCTAACCTTCAGCTTGCTTTGTACAAGCACAAAGTCAAATGTGTGCCTACCTGTCAAGTGAGACTGATTTTATCTTCTTATGTCCTCTTGGCTAGCTTTGCTGTCTTTCCACATCCTCTCTGTCATCATACTAGCCCTGGACACTTAAGAGGCCATACGCACAGCCCAATTCTCCACCCCTACATCTGCTTATTGCCTTTAAACTCATGTACATATGTAAAATGCGAGAACTGACAATTAAGTTTGCAAACTCATCCTAGAAAACATGCTACAGACCTCATTGCTGAATATCACCAGGGTCACCTTTGAAGTACTCCCTTTGGGAAACTATGCACTGATGTCTGTGCCTAGTGAAAGCAATTTTTGAACTCTTTTTCTGGAATGACCATCAGAAAGAAAATCACTTGAGCTAAAATTCCAAACTGTTGGAACAAACTTACGGCAGCCACTAACTTTCCAAGAAAAGACAACTCCAGGATTTACAATGGAGGAGGAACAGCTAGGCCTAAAATCCCAATTTTTGACCTTTGAGATTTATCTTTCCTTTGGGTATTTCTGACTAATTTCATCTGCCCCCGTTATGGCAGCCACCAGTAGAGGTGTGTGGAGGGGGATTCACTGGTCCTCATCAACTCCTTAATTCCTCACAGCACAACTGATCTAAGACTGGATCATCTAAACATTAAATTACTTATAGCTAGGAAAATCTCAAAAGTGAGATAAAATGGCATGGTACAAAATAATCTTCAAAATATAAATTACCTAATCTAGTTTCAGGGCCTCCTGAGCTGTGCTATCACAACAGCCATAAGTCATAGGCAACTACTAAGCACTTGAAATATGCAGAATCCAAACTGGGATGTGCTGAAAGTATAAATTCACACTAGATTCCAAAGACTTAGTACAAAAAGAGAATGCCTCATTTATAATTTTTTTATTGCATATTGAAATGTTAATATTTGGGACATAGGCTAAAGAAAATATACTATGAAAATTATTTTCATCTGTTTCCTTTTACTGTAAAATAGCTACCAGAAAATTTTAAATTACATACATGATTAATGTTATATTTCTATTGGACAGTTCCTGCCTTGCTCCTGGCCAACTATGGTTATAGAAACTTTTAGGATATATTGGCTTAGTATGGGGATTTGGGATTTAAGCAGACCTAAATTTATACTGCAATTCTCTACTTACTATTGTGGTGACCTGGACATATTACATAAGCTTTCTGCTTCAACTTTCCAAGCTACAAAATAGAGGTAATAATATAGGGCCTATCTACATCCTATGGTTAATTTGAAATTAAATGAAACTGTACATTTCTTATTTGCTGCAGACATAAGAATCACTTAGTTGGCAGGGTATGGTGGCTCACACCTGTAATCCCAGCACTCAGGGAGGCCAAGGAAGGCAGATTGCCTGATCTCATGGGTTCAACACAAGCCTGAGTAAGAGCAAGACCCCGTCTCTAAAAAATAGCCAAGCATTGTGGCGGACACCTATAGTCCTAGCTACTCGGGAGGCTGAGGCAAGAGAATCACTTGAGCCCAAGAGTCTGAGGTTGCTGTGAGCTGTGATGCCATGGCACTCTACCAAGTACAACAAAATGAGACTGCCTCAAAAAAAAAAAAAAAAAAAACCATTCAGTTATGATTATGTTGTTTATACTCTTAATTCCTACTACCCAGGGACTCATAATATTTTTAGAGTCAGCATGTCTAGACTTAAGAGAAGAAAGCCTTGAGAATGTTCAATATTATTCCCTTACCTGCCTAAATAAAATATACCTTATTTTTTCTGAATAGCTAACACCTAATACCTTTTCAAAAGAGATCAGGCCTGATCATAACCTACTTCAGGGCATAGCTGGGTAATCAATATTCATATTAGAAATATACACATGTAGATAGAGAACAGTTGGTTCATTACATAAATTTAGCAAAATAAATCATATGATACTCAAGAGGGAATTTGACATAAAATGTCAACTGTGATTGCGCATTTCATTGAATAAGCTGTCTTATTTTGGTTTTTGATGAAGGAGTCTGATATATCCAGCATTCAAAATCAGAATGAACAGAAACAATGTTTATAACATTTTATTTTACACTTAACAAAAACAAAACCCTGGCGGCTCTGTATTTGGAACACTGCCTGGAATTGTATCTGCAAAGCCTGAAATAAGCATAATAAAATGAGAGAGTATTAAGCTCATAGCACTAAAATAATCAAAAAGACAGAAATATTTCTGAATAACTATAGAAAAAGAAAAATCTAAGAATGGGAACATAAATCCTTTGAGGATGATAATTAAGGAGGGAAGGGACAGGTGTGAGTATGATGAAGGACATCATCTTACTAAAGTTCTTCATTTTAAAACTAGTAGGCAACACTAGAAATTTGAAAGAGGAAATTGAATGTATATTAAATGTTCAGTGAGGAATTACTTTATATATTCTCCCAAGAGATAATACAGAAAATGAAGTTTGGAAGTGGGTTTAATCTAACCAATGGATGCTAGAGGTAGAACAAGACTTTTTAAAGGAAAGCACAGACGCTTTGGAAATTATGTCAGTCGTGAAGTTTGCTACGTATGGTCTCCACCTTAAACATGCTTTTGTGTCATTATTAGTATTGCAAAGGCTCATGTCTTAAAATGTGGTTAGAAACTTCCTAGTTAACTATAGAAGAAGAAACAGAAGTCACGTACTTAGATCTTAAACTAGACTTTAGAGAGGCAGCCTCTTGGCTACAGAAATGAAGGAAAAAACACAATTCAGCAACTGGGGGCAGACACAGGATGTGGCTGTGGTGACCTTGAACATATTATGTAACCTTTCTGCTTCAACTGCAGGTGGGGAGGTCTTAGGTGGTGTGACACGTTCCTCCTTGCAGGCAGATGGCATCCCAGTACATCCAGGAGAAGCCCACATGGAATCCACGTTAGAGGGCCAGCGGTGATGGGACAGGGGCATTGTAACGACAGCCCAGGGGTCAGATGCGGGATTCTAGTTTCAGAGTGGTGTGGAAGAGGAAAGACTAGTAAGAACATGAAGGAAAGGCTTCAGTTACAAATGGATTCTGACTCTAGGCTAGTGGTTCTCAAATGGAATGATTTTGTCCCCTTTCCAACAATTGAAAATGCGTGAAGACATTTTTTATTGTCCCATTTGGAAATGGGTGGGTGCGACTGACATCTAGTGGGTAACGTAGGCCAGGGACACTGCTAAATGTCCTACTAGACATTTGACGGCCCCTCCACAACAAAAATCGCCTGGCCCAGAACATCAACAGCACTATGTTCTGGGAAGATTTCCAGAAATAAAACAACTTGGACAGAGAACAGTAATACTGAAGTTCAAAATAGATTATAAGGTGGGAAGCAGATGCCAGCACAAAATCCACTCAGAAAAGACCAGGACAGCCTCACAACAGACATGAGTTGACACTTCAGCCCCCAGGCAGTGTAGTAGGTAAAGAAAGGAAATCTCCATTGAGCTCTAAGTCTCCCAAGTACTAGCTCTGTGGCCCAGAACAAGTTATGTAACCTCGACTTTCTTGTTAATAAAATCAACATAATCGTACCAGATCTCAGGGGCACTGTGAAGATCACAGAAGGTAATGTCATCTAAAACACCTGCTGTGGCACTCAAAACATCCGTCCCAGATGCTGGAACAGCAACAAAATTGCTGCATCTGACACACAGCATAGAATTAGATGTGCCTTTGGCAAGTCAACAAAAATAGCCTGGGTCTGAATCTCGTGAACATTCTAGAAAACTCAGACTCATCTTACCTCCCTCTCAGCCACACTGGGTGCTACCTATCACTTCCTACTCTCTGAAAACTATTTTATTTCTAGTTCTCTGACTGTTCTAAAAAGTGGTAGGCTCCTATTTCTACTGTACATACTTTATATTTTATTGTAGTTCAGGCCTGGTTCTCCTCCTCACTCTGCATACTCTTCCTAAGCAATCTCCTATGCTCATCCTCCTTGCTTCCTTTATCATCAATGTCTCCAGTCCAACCATCATTTTGTTGTGTGTTCCAGAATCATTGCACGCTCAGTACTTCCAAACCAGCTATATCAGCCCAATTTCTCTCCTGGATTCCCCCTACATCAGGGAATGGTACCACTATTCATGCATTTACTCCAGCTAGGAATCTAGGAATTACCCTTGATTCCTCCCTCTCCCTCAATCATCCCATGAATGGTATTAAATTCTTTCACTGCTGGCTCCTAAATAGTTCACACACCTTCCTATAATCCCCTCTGCTGCTACACTATAGCTCTCGCTCCGTAAGTTCCCTGCATACATTACTACCACTCCCATCCTGGTCACTCTCTGCCACCTATCTTTTTCCCTTTCCTTCTCATTGTGATGATTATTCTAAAATCTTTGCACTACCCATGATGTATAAATGGTTCTGTATCGTCCTTAGAAAAAGGTTCAAGCGCCTTAACACCAGTTAACAAGCCCCTTATTCTGCCTCCAGTATCCTCATGGGCACTGCAGCCCTCCCACCAGTGCCCAGGCAAACTGATTCTTTTTCCTAGGAGACCCAAGTGCATACAGCACTTCTCACCTTTCCTTTGCCCCCATAATTTTCCAATTCATTTTCATGGTCTTTGTTTGGACATGAATTCCTGGAGACACCGTTTGCTGGGGACCCACCACCACCACTGTCAAGGCTGAGTTAGGTTCCCTAGTCCTCCGCTCCCATGGCTCTTGCTGTATTACAACAGCTGCTCTCTAATCTGTCTGCCCAACCCAACACAGGTAAGCTCCATGGTGGCAGGGACAGTGTTGATCTTGTTCACTCCACCGCCTAGCAGCACATAAATAAAGGAATAAAAAGGTTTCAAATAAATGAATGAACAAAATCTAGTTAAATAACCTCTCATCAAATGGAAGTCTGGAGTTCTAGTGATCATATTGTAAAATTCTTCTGTTATGCCTATAACCATTAGGAAGTTCTAGTGAAATTGCTTTCAGTTAAAACTCTGCCTCGGTAACTCAGTTCCTACCTAATTGTAGAACACATGGAATCTAAAGCGTATGACCAAGCATTTGGTCATATGTGTAGCATTTCATCGATAGAAAATCTCTCCCTTTGTATCAATAATTATAAACTCACAAAGAGTTTAGATGGCTATTTATCTGATTACAAAGAAAGATACATGTTCCTAAGTATTTGGGTCTATGATACTGCCCTCATTCAGCCTGGTTGTCTTATGTACTTGACCTGTGCCAGACATGTAGGAGGCACTCAACAGTAGACAATTTGTTTAAATAAATGATTTAAATTCAGAATATATCAATTTTTTTTAATAAAAATAGAGACTTTTATTTTTCTATAATCACAAAGCTACAACATATACTTAGAAGACATTTTTCCCATTACATTTTAGATGGCATTTCCAAAGCTCTCAGATACTTGGGTAACAAATGTATTTGAAACACTATACAAACGTCAATACTGTATGTATATTTAAGATATTTAATCTTTAAATTTATTGCATTAGCTTTGTTTAAAAATAATTAAAGATCACTATGCATCATCGAATTGGGGGGGGTTTCTTCAGAGGTTAGTAAACGTAACTATATACCATAAATTTTCCATTGATGAACAAGTATTTATGTACATATACATAGATGAGATGTCTGAGCCTTTATAATGCTGGGGAAATATGTAACCTGCATAAAGGAAAAGCCGTAAGAAAAGAGAGGAGGTATACATTACCTTGAAGCTGTTGCTTCTCCATTTAAAGCAGCAGTTTGACTTCCATTTAATTATATTCATCTTCTATACAAGTAGAAAATAAAAGATTAGAAACATTTCAACCTTTAAGAAAAGAAAGTTTTGAAAAAGCATCACTGTAAGTCATTCCTACAGCATCTTCTTTTATAAAACACTCTCACATTCTCTGCCTCATTTTAGACATCTAATATGGACATAATTGCTTGTAAAACTGAAACACTATAATAATTGAAAAACATTTTATTTTGTGTTTAATGAGAAGTCTATGAGTTGGAGGAATTTAAAATGAGATGTGTTTTGAAATATTATACTCAGTATTTCAAAGAAATATGTAATTAAAACTGATAAGATTAAAATCATCTTCCATCATGGTTGTTCAAACACCATATGTTAAAGAGTTCCCTAAGAGGAGCACATATCTTATTACAACTCTCTTAAAATTTTTATTTAACAAATAAATACATAAAAAGATATCTGATGTTGAATTAAAGGTCAATGAAATAGTAAAGGCCAATGGGCCAAGCACAAAGGAGTCACACAGTGAAGTTGAACATCAGAGTCGAGCTCACTGTACATAGCCATAGTTAGCATGCTCTTTCTACACAGTCGGTAGCAATCAGATACATATTTAATGTGGTTTCATTATATCTTATAAATACTGGCAATAGAATAATCTCCCCAGGGTATTCAGTGAATAATAGAAAAAAGAAAATGATGAGCACATTTAGCACATGTATCCACAACCTTGTGATAAAAGGCGGCGCTTCCCCCATACAGCACCTGTTGTCATAGCTGGTTTAATTACTTTTCATTGTAGTCAGCAGCCTGAAATATTTATCACAGAGCCTAAAATTTTCCAAGTACAAAACTGACATGCACTCAAATGATTAGGAACTGATAATTTACTAACCCCCCTACTTCTGTGCTGTATTTGCAACATGTGCTAAACAAAGTATCCTTCAGGGAAATTCCATTTGGTTAAGTGAATTGGTGCATTGAAAGGTAATAGGACGTTCACAGGACGTTCAGAAGGCAGTGTATCACATCAAATTTTGATTGAAATATGTAAAGAAATAATTTCAGGATTAAATATTAAAGTATTCAATGTGCTAAAAAAAACAAGTGAATTTAAAGATTTTTTTTCTTTTTCTGTGAATTTAAAGATTTTTATTCAGAGATGCCAACAAACAACATCTTCAAAGTTCTAGAACTAATTCTTCCGGTTTAGTATAAAATTAGGGGTTTGATTTTTACATTTCTTTCTCCAGTGAATTATTGGTTATCAATATCATGTTTTAGCTTTCTTCTGCTCCTCCTCCTTGATATTTTAACTATATTTATTTATGTATTTATTTACAGTATTTTGATTAACAAATAATTAGCTGTGTTCTTTTGACAGTGAAATATGTTGTGCTCTAGAATAAAATTTTGCTTTTCTTTAAATGAAGAAATAATTCCAGATGAATTATTCTAATCTTATTTATTTAATAAAATGCATTTATTTGCATATTATGAATTACTATATTGTGCTATTGTAATGTTATGTAAACATTAACTCATTTAATCCTCATTACAAGCTTACAAAGTTGCTACTATTATTTTCTCCATTTTACAATTGAAGAAATTGAGGTACAGAGAGATCGAGTAATTTTTTTCATGGTCACTAAAGCTAATTAGTGGCAGATCAGGATTTATACTCAAGCAGGTCAGCTCCAGAATCTGTGTTCTTAACCTTATACAGTACACTGAAACCAACGAACTTCACAGCAAAGTTATTAATAGAGAAATAATTTCATCTAAACCTTATTAATTCAGTTTGTCAGTAAGACATAAGTACTTTATCACAGTAGATTATTGCAAAATATATTTTATATTGCAACCCAGGAAACAGTTATATCCACACCTTGACATTCACAAAGATGGCCAACACAAAACTTTCACAAAGTAAGACTACACTTACTTCCTTGTCTACTTTAAAGTATGTCCTATTACACTGCATTTCATTTTCAAAATGCTACTGACAACTAAGTAAGTTGCTTTTACAATCTACTAACAGTGGTTCTGACTAGCATTAAGATCCTAGAGAGATTTTAAAACTAAGAAATTTTAAGTCCCGCTTCAAAAACTTAAATTAGAATCTCTATAGAGAACAGTGTTTAAAAAGCTACTCAGATGATACCAACAAGCCCCTTATGGCTAAACTATTGAGTCAACACACTTAGCATGAAACACATTAGAGGAGATGAAACTGACAAGATACATTATTTGTTGTTAGAGGACTTTGAAGTGACAAGACTTTTGGATTATTTTATATTAGCATACCAACATATTTGTATGCTATAATTATCTATGAAATTCTGGAATATGTGTTAAAATATTTTGTTTTCATAAGTAGCTAAATAGTATATTCATTATTTAATCTTGATTACAATGTAAGTTGCCTAACGTATCCTTTCTTTATGGATACCATAAAGATATTTAAACAGAGGACTTATGTGAATATTAACAATTAGTGTATCCTGAATCAGCAAGGTCTTAATTTAAATGGGCAGTTAAATTGCCAAAAAAAATAATCCCTTTTTGACCAAGACTGGATTAAGATGAACGTTCTTTTAATTTCTACACAAAACACAGAGCCTGGTGAATTCTATACCTGTATTTCCCCCTTTTCTTTCCATCCTTTCTCCCTCAAATCTTGTGATTGTCTACAAGTGGAAAACTAATATAGTCTTGTGTCCCTTAATAATGGCATATATTCTCAGAACTCCATTGTTAGGCAATTTTGTCACTTTACCAGCATCGCAGATGCTCTAACACAAACCGAGAGGGTATAGCCAATTATGCACTTAGGCTATGTGGTATAGCCTAATGCTCCTAGGCTACAAATCTGTACAACTACTGGACACAGCGTGTAACTATAACACAATGGTATTTGTGTATCTAAACAAATCTAAACATAGAAAAATAGGAAAAGTACAGAAAAACACAGTAGCCATAGTATAATCTTATGGGACCAGTCATATATTCAGGTCATCATTGATCAAAATGTGATTAGGCAGCACATGGCTGTATTACAAACTGATTTAAAGCTTGGTGTTTGAGCAATTTACTATCTTACTGAAAGAGTGCTATGGCTCCCAAATTTGACATGTACCAAACCAGTTCTTAGAAGACAAGACCAGGGTCCACTACCAACCATTGAAACACAGTGTGACTGAAATAGGAGTTATCTCACATAGCATGCTGAACTGCAAGAAAACTTTTTACTAGATATGTCACCTAGAAGATAGCAAAAGAAGATTTGAGTCAGACATACACCATAATGGATACAGGTCCCAAGCATATTACTGTGATTTTATTTTTTTTAATTTCCCATCATGGGTTCTTTTTTATAGCTATGGTTTTATGGTTTTAAACCTACACTGGCAATGTACTATTATTTCCATGGTGAAAATTAGTTGACATTCTTCAGATGGGTCGTCTTAATACATATTGCCCGGATAAGTGTGTGGTTTTTGTAGTATAGATTATACTTCCCTGAACAGAAGGGCTACAACCAAATGTTCAGACAAGTCTGAACTACCTCCCAAAACCTGAATATACCTGGAGAAATTAAAAAAAAAAAAAAAACACCAGGTGAGCCAGGCTGTTTTGGTTTTTTACATTTGCCAGGTTTATGAGAATAGGGTGAGGTTCACTAAAGTCAACAGAATCTATGTTAAGGCAGCAAGAAAGTACATGTTGTACCTTCCTTTACACTGTGTATTTTACACCATCTCACAATGCCTTCCCTAATCCTACAGTGGTTTAAAGGAGAGCTATAGATGTGTGGGACCTCTAGGCATTATTAAACACCTCTAAAAATCTGTAAATGCTTGGCAAGAATGTGAGATACCAAGAGTCTGTGGCTGGCTCCCTCCAAGGCCCATGTTTCACATGTGGCTATGGCCCTCCTCTAATCTCTGCCCTTCAGACTCTCTATTCATGACTAAGTGTAGGGGATTTTCACTTGCTAGAAGCATATTTCTACATCTACCTCACATTTGATAATGGAGTTGCAATCCTAGAACACCTAGCATTTGATGCTCCATTCTGAAAGCTAAGCAAGGAACATACAGAAGTACAGAAGAACTGTAAAACTGAAGTGGGCTTGACAGTTTTGATAGATAACATAATAAATACAATAAGGAAGGTCCTACATCTCTTTGATGCCAGTTTATATCAGGAATACCATAACTACACACTGACAAATAGAATTATTCTGTTGCCCCCACCTGGTAGTGGCTTTGATTATTTTATTTGAGTTTGGGTTGGGTTTTAACTATGAATTAGGCTATGTTAAAGAAGGAAACTTGAAATATCATCTAAGACAGAGTTCCTCTCACAGTTGACATTTTAAACTGAATCATTCTTTGGAAGGAGGGAGGGATCTTTAGGAACATCCTCAGCCTCTGCCCCCTAGACGCAGGCAGCATTCTCCAGAAATTGTCTCCAGATGTTGCCCTATCCTCCCTAAGAACAAAAGTCATACCAGTTGAAAACTGTAGATCTAAGGCATGGAGAAATCAATACTATTAAAGGATGATTACAATCATTTTTCCCCATGTTCCTTCAAAAATAAAAATTGCAATTAAAAACAATTAGGAAAGTAATTAAAAAACTATTTAGGAAACTATGTGCAGTATTACAGTTTTTCTTATTTCACATATACTACTATATCACCGTTACAAATGAAACTGAATGTTTCTCTGTCAATATTGACTGCTTGAATAGCATCCACCTCCCTCCCCACCCCGCAAAAGATAGGGAGGATTTCTGAGTTCACTTTTTACAGGTCCCAGCAGAGCAATCTGAGATGAGACACATGAAGATGACTGTCACCATTGATGAAGGTGATGATGATTTCAGCAAATTTAAGGAAGAATAGCCTAGAAAATTAAAATTACTATTACACCCATTACTAGTTCTACCATTTTACATTTTTTGGTGTTGTAAATTTGGAATCAGTTGTGAATAGTCTCAGATGAGATAAATATGAACTAAAATATAATGTGGTTTAATTTTCATGTAGTTACTATTTTGAGATTTTTTTTTCTTTTTTTTTTTTTTTTTTTTTTTTTTTTTTTTGAGTTTTTTGGTGGGGGGGGGTTTGAACCAGCCACCACCAGCCATTGGGGGTAGCGCCCAACGCCTTTGGGCCAC